>BQNB010095082.1:0-25954 GCA_026074375.1 Tanacetum coccineum
GGAGTGGGATAGTGATGTTTTGTTGTGGGGTGAAGGAAGACGATAGTGAATAGTGGGGTAGGGTATTGGCATGAAATTAGGGAAGATGTACAGTGTTTTAATGCAGAGTGAAGGTTTGAGGAAATGGTAACATTGCCCCCTGAAGGTGTATAATAGCATTGCAAGAATCGTCCTTTTGTGGTGTATTAAGTTTGGGGAGTTTGGCGAATATACCCCCTGAAGTTGTAGTGTGAGTTTGCATAGTTAGTCCCTAAAGACTAACAATGTTGGGGTAGAGGGACTAACGAGGGTTAAGTAGGATTGGGCTTCTTTATATTGGGTCGGGTGTTATATTTAAGGGGTTTTGGATTGGGTCCGGGTATAAGGGTTTATAATAAAAAGGTTTAATATGTAAGTGGGCTGGCCCGGGCATACTAGGCAATTAGGTTTTCGGGTTCAGTTTTCGATGCTCTTTCCAATGCCTCATCCCGTGGTTGACTTTGACTTGATTTGACTTTGACTTTTTGTTGACTTTTGGCTTTGACTCTTGACTCGTTTTTGGGTCAAACGAACTCCGTTTTCGGTCTAGTCTTTTTCATTCTTCGTTATTTGTCCCGTAGAGTAGTTTAGAAGTAAAAATTTCTTCGTAGGGTTATTTTTAAAGATTTTAGGTTTTTCCCCCTTTGTTCGGGATTCGTGCTTCCGTTTTTCAGCTTAATTTCGTAATTTTTAGGTTTTTCTTAAACGTTTTTGTTTATTATTGTTTAATTTAACTTCCTGCACTCTCAAATCATTCTCTCTCCTTCAAACTCAAATCTTCGACTGTATCGATTTTCCATTCCAGCCTCGTTGGGGATAAACGACCCGGGAACACTCTATACTACTTCTCGGTATCATTGATTGTTGTTTTTAGACTTATATATATTTTATATTTTATTATATATTATATATATATGGTGTAAAATTCCGCAATCATCAAGTGTATGTGTAATTAAACACATACCAATGGCTTATATTTGCACCATTATTTTTTAAATATACAAATGCTACAAGAGTTTATATCTTTTTATTATTGCACCTGCAGCGTTTGATATAATACATATGTCCCCCCCTACTTGAGATGAACAATATCGAAAGTGATGATATAGGGGGGTCTTTATAGATCATTAATGATTGGTCTTCCACGAATGCATAAAATTTTCGTACCCATTCCCCCGAACCATGGACTTAAGTAGCCAGAGATTTCAACACGAAGAAAAATAAAGACTACAGGGATCGCTAAGGTGAAATGATGTAACGAAACATATAGGGTTTAAATAGGGGTTGGCTTAACAAGGTGATCTATAAGTATTTTGCACTAACATTGAGTGCAACAAAGGGTTTTACACGGGGTGGTCGACAAGTCAGTGTGACAAGTCGATAAACACACACATATATGTTTTTTGGATGATTTCCTAAGACGTTGCCTTCTTGAACCGTCTATTCGAACTAACCAATTAGGTCTTGACAAGATGTACATGCCAAGTTCTAAAGTCTACAATACTACCGGCACACTCATATTTTTGGTGAATTTTTGTATAATAGATGGAAATGGAATATTAGACTTAACCTCACCAATTGAATTAAGGGTAATAGTGTACTCGGCAAAGATTCATTCTAGTTTAGTAAGAAAAACATGTCAAAATTTTTAAAATTGACACTATTTTTCAAAGAAAACTAGAAAATCAAAGGCAAATATAGGTCAAGTGGTAATTCTACTCCCACAATGTCCCTATTGTACATTTAAGTAAATGAAATAAATTGGAATACGAGTAGAATTAAAACAAAAGACTCCCCTGAGCGTTGCTCTCTGCTTAGTGATGACTGCAAGAGATGAATTTTTGCAAAGTGTATATAGAACAACCTCGTTTCCCCTGAAATCACTAAACAACAACAAGCATTAAACGTTCATAGATAAATATACACTAAAATCTAACTCACGTTCGTAGGAATCATGGTTATATTTAGCATATGCAACAAGCCTTTTAAACCACTTGGTGGCCCAAGTGAAGTCTCGTGAGGGTTTTCAGAGAACATACCCACAAAGTTCATTTACTTATACACGGTTTTGAAAAGGTTTCAAACTTATTTTTGGTTTTCAGAAAGGGTTTACGGCGTAATCATGAGATTGGTTACGCCGTAATCATGTAGTTTGAAAATTAAATAAGAATGTTACGACGTAACTAATGCAGGGCTTTACGCCGTAATGATATTTGTTACGGCGTAACCAATCTGGTTACGCCCAGACAGAACCTTTATACCACATGAAAACGAGTCGAGGAGACCTTGAATTCCACTTCCTTATAGATAACACCTGCAAAATAAGAGAGAAACCAACAAAAACCAACTAAAATTCGGAAATAAAAGACGGGTTGTCTCATGACAACCACTTTTGTTTATTACCGAGTCTTTAAGTTAGGCTCAAGACGAAAACTACGTCTTTTCTTGGCTATTTCCTTCATGGGCCATCTTTTCCATTAATCTGGCTCTCATTGCAGCAACGTTATCCCTAGTTCTTGGTATTTCATCAACTCCTAATACCTTTACCTTTGTGTAGGTCTCACCTGGACCAACGGTGTATCGAGTAACTTTAACTTTTTTGATTAAAATCGGGGTTGGTTCCTCATAGGTCATTCCCAACAATTTGCACCTTCTCTTGTTATAAGCTTCGTCATCCAAGTCGATGAATCCGTCATATGATCTTGGTTCCAAATAATCTAGTATCCCTTCCAAATCGTCTTCATCTTCACTTGTATTATTAAACCAATCATCGTTTAATTTATCATGAATAGCCCCCATTATTGCGTTTGCTTTATCTTCTCCGCATTCCTCTGGGTCTTCCAAGTTTTCTTCTAAGTCATCTTCTTCATCTCCGAACCTTTCTCTCCAGTGATCTTTGAGAATTCTTTCCCTGGTCATCTTGCATACTTTCCCATATCTTATTTTCATCCAATCATTTAAGCTTAGATTTTCCCATTCTAACTCCTCTCGTTTACTATCATTTATGCTCTCCCAATAATGTTTTTCTACGTTAATTGGTACATCTCCTCCATCACATACGTTACTATTTGGATTACAAGATGCCCAATACTGGCGCTCATTCTCTTTTTCTTGCAAAATCGCCTTACACCAATGTACCCTTTTTTCTTGAGGTGCTGAATATTTTTCTTTTTCCACTTCAGTTATCCTGTATACTATTTCTTCGTATGATTCCTGTATGTCGATTTCATAAGAGAAAATATCTGGATCGATACCCAGTAACCGGTTAAACTCACAGGATTCAGAATCGTATAAGAATAAATCATAATCAATTTTTTTAAAGTCATCATCCTCTAGGCATGTTTCGCTTTTTATTAAACGAACATATTCAAAATTTGTCGTAGTAAAACTACTTCTCATTTTGAATATCACTTTTTCACTTCCAACTTCTAGAGAAATGGACTTTCTAAATATATCTACTTTAGCGTGTGCAGTGGCTAGCAAGGGTCTTCCTAGGATGATGGGCATCCTGAGGTCCTCAACCATATCAAGAATAACAAAATCTATCGGGAAGATGAATTTGTCAATTTTTATGAGTAATTTTCTACTATTCCCTTAGGCGTGCATTTGGTGTTATCAGCCATCTTGATCACCATATTAATTGGTTTGAGTTTTCCTATGCCTAAACGTTTATACATAGAAAGGGGCATGACGCTGATGCTAGCTCCTAAATCTGCTAACGCATTATTGAAATCTAACTTTCCAATGGAACAAGGTAGATGAATAACATCCCAGATCATGTTCCTTAGGGGGCAGATGATTTTAAAGAAGAGCGGAGCACCTGGGATTCATTCTTATTTCATTATCTTCTTGAGTCCTAAGTTTGTTTTCTACCAAATACTTCATTTGCTTTGCATAATTATTGGTTTGCCTAATTTCTTTTAACAAAGGACGATTTATTTTTATTTTCTTTAAGCTCTCCATAGTTTGGTGCACCAATGCTTCCTTTGCGTGATGATCTAATCGTTTATGGAACGGTATCGGGGGTTCATAAGGATCAACATAATAGTTTACATTCTGCTTTACCTTTTTAGGTTCCTCTCTTTTCTTCTTTGGTGTGGCCTCAAGTGCTGCTACAGTTTCTGCCATTCTTGAGTCGTCGGTTTCTTGTTCCTCGTTATCAGAAAATCCTGAGTTAGCAGAAAAATATTCAATTTCCTTAGGGAATAATAGAAAGGGGTGTATAATGGCAATCCATATCAGAATAGATTGTCTTGCATTATTCAAACTTTTTGTTGTTAGCTCACCCTTCAACTTCATTAGCTAATGTTTTTACCTTTCCCTCAAGACATTTGATAATTTTGTCGTGAGTTTCTCGGCTGGCTTCTGTACTTTGGTAAAATTTCTTTAACCATTCGTCTTGCTCGGCTTGTCTCTTAGATGCTTCCTCCATGTATTTATTGATTACTTCAGTTAGGCTGGGTCTTTTTTCTCCTGATGAGGGCGTTCACATCCTCCTAATATTAAATTCAACCGGCATAACTATTGTTGGAAAGGTCGACCTGAATTCTCCATACTTTATCTTATTAGATTCCCTTAACTTCCTCATTAAAAGGATAATCTTTATCAAGGTGAGCTCCTTCGCAGGTTTGGCATCCTACTTAAATAGCGTGAACATTCTCTTTTAGTTTCTTCATGTCTCGACCGAGATTTTCTAGTTTGTTTACAATAGCAGCGATCCCTTCAGAATTACTACTACTTTCTATATTTCTAATGCTTGAACAGGTGTCATGCCAGGAATTGGCCCTTGTGAGTCAAGCAATTGGCGGTTCAAGGCCCCAAGACCGTTATGGAAGATGTTTACCTTCTGATGGTTATTGATGTCATGGGTGGGGAATCTATATAGAAGGACATTATACTGTTCCCAAGCTTGGTAGAATGTTTCGTCTCCTTCTTGCTTGAAGTTGCAGATTTCTTTAAGCTACTTGGCAGTCTTTGATGGTGGACATTACCTTTAGATAAAGGCTTTCTTAAGGAGAGATCCTAGGAATCGACGACACCTGAAGGAAGTCTGTCAACCCATCTCTTAACGGCTCCAGTTAGAGTGATGGGGAAGACGCGAAGCATGACAACATCGTGTGATACTCCGGGAATGTTAAATAAGCTGACGATATCTAAAACTCGCTCCACATGCTCATGGGCGTCGTCGTTCTTGTTTCCAAAAAAGGTGTCCTCCCTCAATTCCCTCACGAATTGACTTTTTATTTTAAAGTCCACATTGCCTCCTATTTCTGGTTTAACCACGCCCCGTGCCTGGTTTCCTCAAGTCAATGCTAGATATTGTTCCATAGTGATGTTATCGATTTCCTCCTCAGCCATTATGAATATCGAAATGCTTAGTAATAAGAAATCAAATTAAAACTAATTTTAGCTCCCCGACAGCGACGCCAAAAACTTGATGCGTATTTTGTTTTAAATATATTTTTACCAAGTTTTAAATTTATAAAACTCGTTTACCGATACACGCACTAACGGGCAGAGAACCCGGTCGTATATAGTGCAGTAGTTTGGTAAATCCGAGGTCGTCCCAAGAGCTAAGGTTAAATAGTTTAATTTGATTATTGTCACGTTGGAAAATGGTTTTTAGATTGATTTTAAGAATTACAGAAAAGTAAATGCAATAAAATAAATAGATAGAAGATATCAGGGAGAAAGGTGTGCTAACCTAACCATTTCATTACCAATACTATGATTACATTTTCCTGTGCAATGTTCAATTATAAGTTCCATTAGTGGTTCTAAAGTCGACAGACCCGAATTTTCATTTAAGGTCGGTCCTATGCTTACTCTGCGATCCCACATTCCCCTACGATCACACGAGCAGGGCATCCAAGCTTGCAGTGGTTAAACCCCAACTACCCTTAAGACCAATCTATAATCTAAACCGATTATTAACCCCCTCTGAAAGAGTTCCCATACTTTTTAAGTATTTAATGTGACAAAGGCGGTAATTTGGTTAATTCCTACACTAGGGATAGATGTCAAGCTACCCTAGTACCCCACTAATCCCAAGTTCAACATGGTAAGTCTAATATCAGGATTAATAAGATCTAAGCCACCCTCTATACTACCAAAACATGAGGATCAATGAAAGGCTATAAGGATATCTAACAGAACCATAATTAAACAGGAAATCATAATCACAACACTAGTAACTACATGGTTAGGCCAGCACTAGGAGTGCTTAGCCGCTCATAGTAACAACAATGCAAGAATTAATGAATAAAGACATGGATTGAATCATCATAATTCTTACAGAGAATGAAATGAACGATTAAATACAATAAGTATGCTAGTGGCTTCTCCCTTGGACCTTCAGATGAAATGCTTTGAACCTTAGGGGTTTGGTTCACCCCTTAGAACTGTGTGTGAAGTGGTGGTGGTGAGTGATGCTGAATGAGCCGGATGAGGGCTCTATTTATAGGCTTCGAAAGGTTTACGGCGTAACCCTTATGGGATGTTACGCCGTAATCTTGCTACGTAATCCTCCCATCTTTTAGGCATAAAAGGGTGTTACGGCGTACCCCTATCGCATATTGTTACGCGTAAAGGCCTGATCAACACAACATCACTATGTATATAAAAATGTTGGCGCCGTAATCTTGGAGGACAGCTTTACGCATAAAGGGTGTGATGACTCATTTCTTCGTTTGGAGGTATGTTTACGGCGTAATCCTTCGCGTATGTACGGCCGTAAAGTGCCCTTGTCTCTTCACTTTGGTTCATTTTCTTAGTTCAAATCCCTTTGGTCTTTTGCTAAAAATACTCACTTAGTCTTGAAAACTAATTATATTCAATTAAGGTAACCATATACCATACATTAAAAACATATTTGGTAACATTTTTATAGGGAATTTAGATATTAAAATGTATTAGACTATTTAGATATAATCAATTAGCATCCACATGGCCATTACCAAGCAAGTGTACCCCGCTACATCTGGTGAGAGGTGACCATCACCAGCGACTCCGCCATGTTACCAGCTTCAGTAAGGTCCATTTACTTGAAACCCATCATTCATTTTCTACAGGGGTTTGCGTGGTTTTAGGGCCGGGTTTTGAAAATGGTCGTGGCGGAGGCGGATATCATGGCAGAGTTGGTAATGGTCCAGGAGGTATTGTGGGTATGCGCAACACAAGTCAACGAGATCATATTAACTACGTAGTAGTCTTTTATTCTTCAACATAAGCAAATCTAAAATGGCCACACCAAACTTCCCATGGATTGAGAGAACTATATCCCGTTTAATTCTTTGTGAGAGTAGATCACATCACGTAAGTTAGTCGATCAAAGAGTTAAAAACAGTTGTTATAATAAGCACTCTTTATGAAGTTATCAACCAACTTATCTATTATAATAATGCAATATAAACTCATAAAGATTCAATGTTTACCTAAAAGCAGAGTTCATTTACTTTTCATCACCTGTCCAATTTGTATTCAATTCAACTTGTAACAATCAAGAGCACACTCAATGATAGTGCAAAGAAATAGTACTCTGTAATAAATAGCTAGAAAATGACAACACCTTAAATTGCACAACCACCACTCCAATGACCTCTTTTACTTTTGCACAAAACTATACATACACAGTCACTGTCATTTTCCCCCCTTTTCTAGAAAAAAAATGGTTAATAATCGTTACAATACAACTGAAACAACATTATATATGCATCCTTTTTGCCTTCTAAATATAAAAGGCTTGAATTTTCAAGTTACTTCTATTTAAGCATAATGTGCAATCTATACTACATATTACTTGACAATTGAAAAATTCAAATACAAGCATAATTAATACTCCTAATTAAAATACCCCATTACATAAATGTACAACCGTTTTTACACATTTTACAACCATTAAATACCCTATTTTGCAACCATTTAAGCATATTGTACAAACATTATTAATTAAAACTTGATAACTTACAAATATAATTGATACTCCTAATTAAAATACCCTATTACATAAATGTACGACTATATCTACACATTTTACAACCGTAAGAAAACATATTATATACAACTTTTTAATACATAATTAATACGTTTATTAAAACACCCAATTACTTAAAAGTACAATGATATATCCACATTGCACAACCAATTAAAAGCATACCAACCTAATTAAACACAACTAATTAAAACACCACATTACTTAAAAGTACAATAATATTTTCACAATGTACAATCCAAACAAGCTTCAATATAATCCAAAGTATAAACTAATTACACACATTAATTAATATTATTTTTAAAACACTCATAAAATGAAAAAATATATGTTATTATAAACATTGTACAAAATAATACTAAATAAACAAAACTTAATACAATTATATGCTAACAAATTGATGGTACATATAGTTTTGAAAATCGGCCCGGACCAACGGGCTTAACCGGAAACCGGAGTCGCCAGCGGTTCGGCTAGCTAATAAAAGTCGTCCAAAAATGAACCGGATAGGACCCGTCGAACCTATACAAATGGGTGAACCGAAAAAAAATACATCGTGCGGGTACCCTGCTAGTGTGTTTAAAACCTTTTTCTATCACAATAATAATTTGTTTTTAAAGAAAGATTTAGAGAGATTTTATACATTAAAAAATACATCGAATGGCTCATTGTTGAGAAAATGTGACTAAAATACGATCATTCATTGATAAATGAGTCGAACTTCATACTTATAAACTAATCATTTTGTTGCAGGTCACTCTACCGCTGCTTCAGACTTGGCTCTTGATTACACATCTATTGTTGAAAATTTAGGGTCAAACATGATCTTGTCGTTGTTGAACACGTGATGAAGGTTGGGTGCATATCAGCTCCAATGCTTCATGAGCTACGTGCTACATTATTGTCATCAGTTTCATCAATGTCAAAACCACAGCCAAATTTAAAGCTGATTCAAGTGATTGAGACCCTCCAGCAGAATCATGTAGTCTCAAAAACTCGTATCAAAAGCTATAAACTACATACGACTGCCTTTTTGTTATTGTAAAGAGATTAATTGTAAATCTCTATCTTAAATCAAATAGTTAACCTATGGATCCTATTGATTATATTAATAATGAGCGACCAAGCCTTTACTGGGCTTAGTTCATAATATACGCATATGGGCCCAATACAACAAATAGCCGGACTGCTAAGCCTGACAAGGGTCATGCTCCGGATATTCCAAAGACGCACGTGAGTATCTTCAAAGCCGCACCTGTTGCATCTCCGCGGATAAACACTGACCGCGGAAGAACACTCGCGTCCGCAAACACGATTACACTTGGACCCTTGCCCGACAAGGGACCCACTCCGGCCACCAACAGTTACAAGCGAAATACTAGGGAACCCTAGTAAGGCTTGCCTATAAATAAGGTCGTTCACACCCCAAAAAGGTACATTTCCTGTACTAATCCTTAATACTCACACCTACTCAGACATTCTCTGACAAAACATGTTAAAACTAACTCTCACGCCGGAGCTTAATCGCGGGGTCCGCCCTGCGGTAAGGCTAACGGTTTACTCTCATTTGTTCAGATTATCTCTTCATCACTTGGATTAGTGCAAGATCTACGTCACAACCCATTTATTGGCCTAGCCCAATAAATGATATAGACCCATATTCATCCCCCAAACACCAGTTGATTGTACAAACAAGTTGGCGCCATCCGTGTTACCGATAAAACTGCTTCTTGAAAATACTCACCATAAGCAATCACGAACAACCTACCCCTAGCTATCCCAGGTCTGATGTGCGAAATACGATAGGGAAGGACAAACAAACCCCCTAGGGCTCCGCGAGAACTACATCCACTGTAGATCTCGAAGAGGTCTACGAAAAGCATAATAAAAAACTACTACCAATCATGGCGGATAAGTATGAGTATAAGAAGAGAAAGAAAGAAAAGATGGAGTAAGTAAAAGCAAGGCTCGACTTTGGTGACGCCCGGAAGAAGAGCACTAGGGCATAAGAATCGGCGTATTCTGAGTCCAGGACAATATCGCCAAGAAGACAGAGACGCTCTCGTAACGCCACAATCCTAGCGTCTTCACTAGGTTGAGGCGCGAAAGGTCAAGATCGCCACGGCATGAATACAAGAATAAGGAAAGAAGGGAGAGCACCGTGTTCAAGAGACTCGGAAGCAGAGGACGGAGTACCTCCGTGCATTCCGATAGCCGTCAGGAAAGCTCAAGGTATACGGAAAATTACTCTGAAAGTGAAGATAGTGAAGGCGGGCATTGGAAGTCTAAATTACGAAGGAAAAAATCCAGTGTTGAAGATGATGATCTCTCCCAACCTTGGGTATGTGCCGAGACTGATCCGTTCACGTCTCGAATCCGTCACTTCGACTTCCCAAAAACACGAATGCCAAGTCATGTGAAAACATATAACGGAAGCGAAGATCCTGAAGATCACTTGAAAATCTTCCAGGCAGCTGCAAAAACGGAAAGGTGGGCCATGCCAACATGGTGTCACATGTTTAATTCCACACTCACCGGAAACGCCCGAGTATGGTTTGACGATCTTCCCCCTGAATCAATAGACATATACAATATCTAAGAGAACATTCCTGAAAAACTACATCCAACTAAAAAGTGAATCAGATACCCCATAGGTGCACCACACATCAAAACTAGAGTACGGAGAATCCACAGAAGACTTCATACAAAGGTATAAGTCGGAAAGCGGAAATGTTAAAGGAGCACCGGAGTGTATGAGAATCTCCGGATTCGTGCACAATCAAAAGATTTCATGAGAAAATTCCAAAAACAGTAGACAAAATGATGCAGGTTTCCACGTCTTTTCTTCAAGGGCAAGAGGCGGCCTCAAATCAAGAAAGGAAAAAAGTTCCTCAGGCCTGGAGGCAGCCGGAAGGGAATCATAGGCAGAATTTCAAAAAAGGAGGGGGCTTCCGCAGCCAACATAAGACAGAGAAAAGACCAGACAAGTTCACTCTTCTCACGAAAACTCCGAAGGAATTTCTGGCTTTGGAAAAAGGAAAATTCAAGACCCCACCTCCAATGAAAACCCTGGTTAAAAAGCGAAACTCAAACAAGTTTTGCGAGTTTCACGGAGAAGTGGGGCACAATACAGATGAATGCAACCATCTGAGGAAACAAATTGAGTACATGCTCAAAGCCGGGAAACTGTCACACATAATTTGGGAGCTGAAGCAAAACAACAGAAAAGAACATCCAAAAAAGAAAGGTGAAACCTCCGAAAAAGAGAAGCCTCAGGCAATCTTAATGATTCAGTCACGGCAAAAAGCAGTAAGACAGAGGATAACTCAAAGTTTCTCACCCGACCTCAAAATATCATTCTTGTCCCTGGGGAACGATGAGGGAGCAGAAGGGCCCCTAATAATAGAAGCAGAGGTTGGAGGGCACCAAGTGCACCGCATGTGTATTGACGGAAGATCATCATTTGAAATACTTTACGAGCACTGCTTTAATCGACTCTGTCCAGAAATAAGAAACCAAATGGTCCCAGCCACAACTTCGCTAGTAGGGTTCAGCGGTGAAATAAAATGGCCATTAGGACAAATAACACTTTTGGTTGTGATTAAGCCGCGCACACATGGAGCATGTCTCCATTTATGTTATTCCGTATAACAAGAGGATGAGCAACCTCATAATTAGCTCAAAGTACGTAAGAGGTATTGCAAACCCGGTACTAGGAGAATAACCCACAAAATATCCAAACAAGACTATCCTACTTAAGGTATCACACGTGATATAAAAAGATAGCAGCAACATTTATACATAACAGATATGTTCAAAAAGTGTTGTAAAATTGGTTACATACAAAATACCGCAACAAAAAGGCCACATACGGCCACGGTATGGAAAACACCATAACAGACCGAACTATAAGTAGCCACGGTATTTTAATTACAAGAGAAACCACAAGGTCACATGCGACCGCGGAGGAAAAACAAGTACACTTACAAAACAGCATCCCTGGCTTTATCATCTAATTGAGAAAACGTAAGGTCACCTCTGGATGAAGCATCGATCCTTTCTCCACCTTTCGACCCTAGAGTAGCATTCCTCGGAACCACATCCGCTAAATTAGGATTACCGTAATCTTCTACGGAAACAGAAGGATCAGTATGAGGAGCAATGACCACAGTGGATAACACATTGGTAGCGGGAACCTCAACCGGCAGTTCAATCAAAGCCTCAGCGGATAAAGGATCATCGATGGAAACAAATACGCCTTTCAAAAAGGGGAGACGTTCAATAAGATTTCTTTCCATTTTCTCCACCCGTCCACGGCAAATATCCAAAGCAACGGATAAGGCTTGGCTCCCAATAATGACCCTATCCTGCTTATGATGAACGGGAACCATTAGTTGACTTACATCGGGTTGAAGATCAGTCATACCTAAGGTCTCAGCCACGACATCATCCAAACGGAGAAGATCCATAATATCCCACGTACTGGCGTCCTTCTTATCAGATAGTTCCTGAAGAAGCGAAAGTTAAGGTCGCGGAGATCACGGATAGCAGAATTAAAATCATCCTCCGTAGAGGGAATATAAGCTTCAAGATCAGTCAAACATCGGCCAGCTTGCCCATGCTCAATCCATGCGGCTAGGCCCCACCTGCTATTCCCTTTCTCTAATAGACGTCCAAAAGCAAGTCCAAAGCCCTCCATTTACTGCATATTGAATTAAGACACTTAACCACACATAAGCTTCAACCCATGAGTTATTAACCATCCGGCGCCCCGCAACGACGTTGATGAGGTGCGGATGGAAACCACCAAAGCGCGATCAACACCGGGTGAATCAGCATCAATCCTCGGCAAACCAGTTCTTAGGGGTCCCATAAGATTATCTTGAAATTCGTCTAACTGTTTCAGCTCCTCAGACATCACCAGTTTCACACGAGAGATCCGGTGTAAGAAATCTCAGCACATGTCACCTAGGAAATCTGATGATTATACAGAGAAGAGGAAAACACAAAATTATGAAGAAAATAGTTCAGGAAGGTAACTATACCTATTAACAAGACTTTGGTTTTGGGACATCAAGGAAAGAAGAGACGCTCCTAAGTCAAAAGCTCATGATCCTTTCAAGCAATAGTAAGATTCAAGGCCCGTCACTTTTAATATAAAAGAATTACATTCTTGCTCAAGAAGACGTTGTTGTTCTTGGGTAAGCAACTTTACCTCGAAGTGAGTTGCGAGCGTAGGCCTTAAGACCGGAACCTAAAGCAACGGAGTTGGGCTACTTCCACAGACTCTCCATTGCCTGAAGCAATTAAGATTGTCAGGTCCTACAATTCCTTGTCTTTCGCCTCCAACAAAATATCTTTCTCCTCCGCAAGAGATCTCCATTTCCTCTTCTCCAAAATATTATACTCCGCACGCATCCTCAACTCAGAGCTCAAACTCAAATTGCGTGTGGCTGATACATTGAACTCAGTAAATAATTGCTCATGCTCCATCCGCGGAGAACCCCCCCCCAGTCTTGAGGAAGGCAGAGGAGTGAAGTGATCAATCAAATTGGGCACACAAAACGCCCAACAATTCAGCACAAAACCATTGGACATAAGTCCACTCAGGAACATAGATATCCTCCGAGCTAGCACCTATAGCCTCTTCCGCACGAATGCTCCCGGCATCAAAGCCACTACCTGACCTCCCTGTAAAAAGACTAAGAGTACGACCCGTCTTCTCAGATGAGCTCGAAGAACCAAAAACGGACGGATGTGGCGCACTCTTATATTTGCAAACATCTTCAAGAAATCGCAACTGTTGTAGCAACAGTAGCAACATGTGGTAACCTCAGTCATAACGGAGCAGGCAACGCAGACAAGAGAATCAACTGCATGATCCACAGATTTTAGCCGCCTGAGTGATGAGAAGAATCAGAGAGGACTACAAACCTTGCAGAAGGACCTATAGTTCGCAAGGATGGGCCAGTCACGGAGTCAGTACAGTCTTCGCCCTCCTCCAAAGGTGAAGCTGTCACGGAGGAAGTAATAAAGGGTAAGGTAGGAAGAGCTAGAACACCCTGTTCTACCGTTAATCGAGAATCTTGGAGCAACCTGTTAAGAACACTAGGAGACTTACCTCCATACGGACCACCATAGTCCCATAATCAGCTCTTAATCTTTTGGGTGGATGGGAAGCGGCAGGCATTCTTTCACTTTCACGGGTTACTCTCTTTTTCTTTGAACGCTTGGGCCTAGGGATTTCAGTTCCAACAGGTTCAGTAACAGGCACGGTGGGCTCAACATCATCCTGACCACCAACGGAATCAAACCCCTGATCCCCACCATCACCAACACTTGCATCTCCAGCAAATTCCCTCTCCACACTAGCCGACAACTCTCCGGAGGAACGAACCACGGAGGTCGGAAGTAGGGTCACGGTGCGGTGTTTGGCCACTGTGACAATAGGCCTTTCATTTTCAGCTCTGGCTCTTTCAACAATCCTCACCTTACGGGGATCAGCAGTACGGATAAAGGCATTCAAATCCATCTCTGCAAAAGACAACATGGAAAAAGGGTAAGGAAACAAGGAAAACAGGAAAAGCATAAACAATAATCAAAGTGCGTGTGGAAAATAGAACCCACCCTCTCCGTTCTCATACTCAAAGCGGGGATAAGTATCTATATTCAAAAGGTAATTACGGCTTATGCCAACCCAGCAAAGAAATTCTTCTAGGAACCTAAGGAACGGAGAGGCTTGAGCAATAAGGGTATTAACATGTTCCACATTATATTCAGAGGGAGCATGAGCTCGATCTTTGACAATATTGGAACCCGAAAACCAGCTAAACCGAGCGTTAGTAGGAACCACAAACTCATCAACCCAGAAAAATTGCTCATCTATGGTGCTTTTTAGACGCCTTAATCGGAAACTATTTATAAGAGGAAGTTAAGGAAAATTATACTACGTATAGGATAGTAGATCTTTGTTTGGTTTTTAGATATACTGGAATACCAAAAAATATGTGTTTCTTTCACATTGAAAACACAACCCAACACAATCGTTTTGGATACATTATTCTACAAATGGGCCATTTTGCTTCAACTTAACTATTTAATTAACCAATGGATCTGTATGATTCAATTAGGATCAGGTGTAGTTTATCTTTTATCTCATTCGAGAAAAACAGACTTTATGATCAGGAAATGAGCGATAATGATATTTTGTTGATGGCCTTGCATGTTGCTGCTACTGGCAGTGCGGCTTTTTCTGTCAAATACAGATTGAAGCGTCACTCAATTTTGGATATATGGTTTTATAGATTGCATAAGCTTTAACGAAGCTCTTTGAGGATGTAATCTACTTTAATGATACATTAAAAACTATGTTAATAATTTTATATTAAATAATTCTTGAAGCTAGCCGCCCATGGAACTAATTAACAAGCGGACATGGTGGGCATGGGTTACACACAAATATCGGCGCAACATAACTGTGTTTATATGTTGTTTGATAAATGTTAAGAATTTTTTCTTCAGTTGAATTATCGCATGTTACAACCGTTTGCAATTACATTTAGATCTTTTCACGTTCTATTTTGAACGTTACACGAAAAACTTACCACAATATCGAATAGCGTTAATTATCGGCCGCTAGGAATTTTTTGTGCGTGCACGGGTATTCGCCTATATGTAACAAAGAGATAAATATGAAATTGATTTTAAGTTGATATACATCTCCAAAAGATAAATTAGAAATTAATTATTAGATTATATATTTCTCCATTATAATAAATTACCAAATCAATTGATTCCAAATTCCGTGTTTAAATTCCTTATATAATTTGAATATAGTTTGTAGATAATTTAGGAATGTATATTTTAAAGATAACAATATTCTTAGGACGTGTTTGGTTCACCAACATTTGTGGGGTTTTGTTGTATTTAAATTTCAAATCCTTCAAGAATCGTGTTTGGTAGAAAAAAAGTAGAAAGGCTTTGTATATCCGAGCCCACAAAAAGGGTGGTTTATTAATCCATTGGGTAGAGAGTGGAATTAAAATACGAAGTAATATTGGTCAAATAGAGACAAAATTGCCCATAAAAATTTTACTGCACCCTTTCTTTTTCACTCTTTCTCTTTCAATCATCTTTCCCTTTCACTTTCTTTTTCATTATTTTTATACCTTTACCTCTTCATTAATAAGATCAATTGCTTCCATATCTCAAGTAAATTTGATTATTTCTATTTTGTTTGGCTTCACTAAATGGATATCATCATTCTCCGTGACCTAATTTTTTTTGGTGTTGAAGAATTCGAAATCTGATGTTTGTTTGATTTTGAGTTTTTTTTATCCAAATCTCGACTCCTATACAAGGTGAATTTATATATTTTTAATTATCGCTTCAATCTTAAACATCACCAACATAATTGGTTTTTGTTGTTACAAGTTAGGTGAGTTGTAAAGATAGAACATATTGTGCATATTGAGTTAGTTGAAAGGAATTACAAATATGATTATGGCATCTATTTGTTGGAGATCATAAAATCTTGTATAATGGGATGATAACACAACTTGTGCTTTGTGATAATGGAAGGGCAAGATAGTCTTTGTTATTGATTTCACTACAGTCTTGCAACAAAAACCTTGCTAACCAAACAGAAACAAGTGCAATACCCGTGCGTTGCACGGGTATAACTTTTTCTTTTTTATGTTTATATATATAAGTTTAGAAAAGTTTAATTATTAGGTCAATAGAAAGATATACTACTAACAAATCCATGCCATATCATAGAGCTACAAAAATGTTAGGTCCATAGAAAGATTGTCAGAATCATTGACAGCATATCATATTTATATATATATGAAACAGATCAACACATTTAAAATCAAAACCAAATGAAGATTGTAATTTATCTTGTATTCTCAATAAGATCGTAACATGGGTGAAATGAATCTTACACCCTTATAAACTCATTTCATTGTGTGAATTGGGTATTTGAATACAATAAAGTAACAGCGAAAGCAATCGAAAGAAAACTACCTCGTCCTGCACATATATATAGTCTGATCATAATGCCTAAGACTACATTCCCATGTGTCAAATGACGTACTTTAGTTTATGAATTTATTAATCCTTTATCGAACGGAACTACAAAAGAAAACATGCATACTGTTAAATATACAAAGAAATATTATACGAAAGCAATACTACAAACACGCCAACACTCAAAAGTATTAGGATATGAATTTACAAAGGTACAACATGTTCTAATAATTTTGACTTTGGCTTTTTTGTTTCTTTTAAATCTCTTTGATGGGAATCATGACCAACTGATTCCTACATTACCACATAGATACATTTAGTAATAGAAAAAACAAAAGATTAAATGGAGTGGAAGTTGAAGTGACCAATCTTACGTTATAAAGAGTCGTCATCATGTCCCTCTGTTTTCTCTGCTTTTTAAAAAAGATCACATTTCTGGTCAAAGAGGTCCTAAAAATACCAAACAACTACCACTACAACAATCGCCCCTTTCCCTGGCGAATTGTCGGGCCTTTCCCCAGCGACATGTCGCTGGGGAAAGGTATCCCCAGCGACAAGTCGCTGGGGAATGCTCGCTGGGGAAGTTTGGTAAGGGATTCTTTCCTCATCGATAATCCCCAACGACGAGGTGGGTCCCACTCATTTTTCAGTCAAGGAACTAGTGCCACGGTGGCACACTTTTCCCCAACGACATGTCGCTAGGGAAACTGGTGGGTAAGCTAAAGTGATAATATCCCATAATTAAACCTTAACTTAATTGTTAACTATCCCCAGCGACATGTCGCTGGGGATAGTTTTTAATAAACATTTGGAAAATACTTTCCCCAGGACCAGCGACATGTCGCTGGAAATTTAAAAAAAAAAATTAAAATCAAGTTTCCCCAGCGACATGTCGCTGGGGAAAACTTTAAAAAAAAATTAAAATCAAGTTTTCCCCACCGAACCCCCCCCCCCCCCCCCCCCCCCACCCCGAACATGTCGCTGGGGAAAAGTTCTGCAGATTTTTTAAATACAGCCAGCCCAGCAGGCTGTTTTAGAGAATTTGTTCCGAATTTTTCCCAAAAAATCTACAAATAAACAAACCTGTATCAAAACCTGTATAGACTCATCACAACTTGTACCAAAACACAAATACAAAGTAAACGGATCAACGCAATACAAATACATCACAACTTGTACCAAAACCAAAAGATAATAAATCTAAATCGTATAAAATCCGAATAAGTCTACAAAACGGGGATTCCTAGTCATAAACGGGGCTTACTAACTAATATATAACATAACTAAACGGGGCTTACTAACTAATATATAACATAACTATGATTGGGAAACTAGTGTTTAAATGTCACCAAAATCAACATAAAGTAATAATGTAGCATACTAACTAATATATAACATAACTAATCATCACCATCGCCATCCTCATCATCGCCACTCTCCTCGTCGTCACCACACCCACCACACCCGCTAGCACCACCCGACTCAAACTCCTTAAACATATCCGAGTACTTGGAGTCGCTTATGAAAAGACTCATCATAAAGTCTACCTTTCTATGCATGCTCTTGAGCGACTTGTCGGGGGCGGGCATACTTGGCCTGGATGTGGCCTGTGATGGCAATACCCGACCCACACCCCATAAATTGCCCACGACTTAACCCTCTCTTGCCAACGCATTGTCTCATCCTCCGTGTACTCACCCGTAGCCTCCAGCCTCTTCATCTCCTCCTATGTAGTGACAAAAACACAAGATAGTAAACATATTAGTCGGGTTGCTACATTATTTATCGATAATTCATTAAAGTGTGTTTTGAAACAAAACTTACATATATGTGGCGGTCCTCATCCTTAGGGAATACACCGTCAACAGTGTGTGTTCGCTAGAAGGTGTCAATGAGCGAAGGGTACTCCTGAGTGTCTGAGCTCTGCCTCTGTACATACACACGCATATAAGATGAAACTAATTAAAAACGACAAATCACAACACACCAAAGCGAATAATCAAATATATATGTATATATGTATGTAAAATAATTATAATGTTTATTACCATCTCATCTAGAAGGCGAGCCCGCGACCGGGATCCCTGTCAAGATATGACCACGCTCTTTTGTCGGTTTTACCGATTTTGAGCGGCTCGAGCAAGGTTCTTAGGATCATTCCAAAACCGAATGTACTTATCCACTTATCCGCTATAATCTCCTCGGGATGTGCCTGCCTAATCGCCTCCACATTGTAAGTCCCGGTCTGGGGGTCTACCCTCCAAAGCTTGGCCTTGAAAGAAGCCTTATTGGTATTGTAGGCTTTTTGCAAGTGCATGTTGATGCCTTCGTAGATGTCTGTCCAGCGGGGGGATTTCATTTGCGGCCTCAAGTCAAACAGGGTCTGCAATTATATACAACAAAACAAAAACAGAGTTAGAGATATAATTTATATATTTATTTAAAAAAATTTATTTATTTATATGATATAAATAAATAAACGAATTTAGATAAATATACATGATTAAATAAATGAACATGATAATGAAATAAACATAAAAGGATAACTGACCCCAATATTTGAAATGAGCGTCGCCTTCCGCTCCTTCGGGACCTTCTCCCAAGAAGGGTAGTACAAAGGCACACTCCTAACAACCTCCCCGATGTAGTTAGACCAGTGAGCCGCATGGGGACCGAGAGGGTTTAGGGTTTGTTTGGCACCCACATCAAAATGAATCGAGACGAGGCCTTTAGCTTCCGCGATTTCCTTTAGCGAAAGGTTCCGGGTCTTGTCGCGGGTATTCAGCCTGCCCGCTCCCTTGCCGCCCAAATTGGGCTTTCGTTTGCCTTTGCCTGCAAAATCAAGTTAGTGATAAAGTAATAAAAATTCAAGGCAAACAAGTTCAATATATGTATCAAATTTATGCTTGTATTACAATAATCCAGAAATTCTTACCTCGGTTAATGAAGCAACCCTCGCAACCGGTGGGTACATGTGGTGGAGGGGGACGATCCTCACCACCACCGTCACCGCCGTGGGACCGTGCAACATTTGCTGACGACATCTGTACAAGTACAATTAACATAACATATAGAAATTCATGAACAAAATAATATAAGCATGAACACATCCAAATACATACATATCCAAATAAATATACACATTTAAACAATCCACAACAATTTCATTCATTCATTCAAATATATAAGTGTATTTTGCAAGTTACAACTCATGTTATGGTCATACATTAGACGTTCAACGGATGAGTCGATATGTTATGGCCATACATTAGAAGTTCAACAGATGATTCGATATGGTATGGTTGTATATTCGATGTTCAACGGATGAGTTGATATGTTATGGTTATACATTAGACGTTCAACGGATGAGTCGATATGTTATGGTTATACATTATACTCCTGCCAAAAACTCCCGCCAAAAACTCCCGCCAAATACTCCTGCTAAAAACTCCCGCCAAATACTCCCGCTAAATACTCCCGCAAAAACTCTTTTATTCCATAAAAACAGATACTATCACAACCACAAACATATCACACACTCTTACCATCACAACTACAAAAAAATGGTGAACATGGTGCCACATGAAGCTTTTGCGTGTAGTTGTGCAGAAGGAGATGTAATTCTTCGACAATCGTATAAACCTGAGAGTTACGGTAAACTGACTGTAGTCGATTTGGTGTCATGTTGTTTCTAAGGACAAGTTTTTTGACTTTACGTCCTTTGTTGCTAGTGTCGAACCACTTAACTCGGAACAACGCAACTTTGAACAACAAATACTCTACTCGGAAGATTTCTTGAAGCTGACCATAATACATTTCTCCGTCAGGGCCAGGCGAACAAATGCCGCTGTTTTGAGTTGTGCGACGTTCATCGCGGCTGTGCACGACATACCTTACACCGTCGACTACGCAAGAGTTTACTGAGATTGGAGTCCATGATTGTCCATTAGCCAAAGCAAATAACTCATTGGTTGTGCTAACCTCTGGGTCTTGGTAATTGTCTACGTGACGTTGACGGATCTATGAAGATGATAGGATTAGATAGAGAACACAAAATATGATATTGTTATTTTTACACTTAAGTACACAAAATAAGTCTTAAGTTTACCTGCGACCCAAACCAGTCGGGGAATTCTTCTTGCATGGCTTTGTTAGGAAATAAACTGGAAAACGTTCATGGTATTAGATTAAGTCGTCGAAATGATAAGTTAAAAAAAAGAAGTTTCAAAATAAAAAAATGCGTACCTCTTGAACTGGGACCGGTACGTGTCAATCTTCAGGACTGTTGTGGACGTGCATTACCATTTCACTTTTTAACTCTTGGGCATCAAACGAATATATACGACATAAACCAATCGTTTTACATACCGATCGAAAACACCTGAAAACTAAACACATTGGGGGATGGGGGGGGGTCCACATTTGGTCGGGATGGTTTAAATTTTTGTTGGTAAACATCCTGAAAAATATGAGACCCTGAAATTCAAAGCATCTTCAGCAAAAAAACCCTCGCAAAATCGAACTTCCGGCTTAGCTTTATTTCGTACATAACCTTTTAGCTTCTTCATTTATCTTTCAAATGGATACATCCACCGGGGGCGAATAGGCCCGCCTTCAAGAGCCTCTAGAGGTAAATGGATAACCAAGTGAATCATAATGTCAAGAGAGAGGAGGCATATAAGAGGCCCAAGCTCACACAGAATATTGAACCCTTGAATCTGAGCTTTCAACATGTAATCCTCCATCAAAGTTGAAAGCATATTTGGCTTATAACAAGGAACATAGCTCGATTATGGGTTTGAATCTTATCGGGAGAGTAATTTTAAAGTCACGTAAGGAAGTAAACGTTGGCATCATTATATGACTGTCATGGGCTTCAGGACCCGTTATCATGGTATATTATCGGTCACTTTGTGTTGAAGCATGATCTGGAACCATCTGGTAGTTTAACTCCTTTGATGTACTGACACAACTTTTTCGTTCTCTGGTGTAAAAGAAATAGCCAGCCTGAGGCCTTCAGCACTTCCTATTTTTGTTTGGCCGAGCGCAAGCCACTTCAAATGCCCAACATTTGGCAAGTCTTGTCTTGCTTGGCGGTGTCTTTGATTTATCATCTCATTATACAAAGTGTTCATAGAAGCCTCCAACATACTTTTTTTTCGATATGCATGATGTCTAAATTGTGTCTTAGTGAAAGAAAAGACCAATACTCAAGCTCGTAAAAAATAGACCGTTTAGTCCAGTTAAGCTCGACATGAACATTGCGTTTTATCTTCACACCCCCATAACTCGGATGTTTACCCTTCACACGCGTTGGCAATCTATCAATATGAGATGAAACCAGGATTAACATCCGGCCAGCCAAAAATTCTTTAGGAGGATCTAATTTATCTGTTTGGCCATTGAATTCAAGTGAACGCCTCCATTTATGGGGCTTCTTTAAGAATCTTTTGTGGCTAACATAAGCTGTTTTGCTTAACACACGAACAGATGGAGTATCTTCATTACATGTAGGGCATGTCTTGTAACCTTGCCCACTCCACCTAGACAAACTACTTCGAGCAGGAAAATCATTGATGGTCCATAAAACCATCGCTCTCATATTGAACTTCTGGCCTGAAGGCAACGTCTATAGTCCTCGACACCTTTTTGGTCCATATAAAACCATCAGTCCTCAAATCAAAGCTCAAGTAAACATCATATTGTCCTTGCCGGGGAATTAGGGCCAGGAATTAACAATGTCAGCATAAAAGAACTCTCTTTCATACATAACCACGGAGGTAGATTGTATGTTGTCAATATCACCGGCCACATGTTATAGGTCTGACTAAGGTTGCCAAACGCATTGAAACCATCAGCAGCCAACCCTAGTCGAACATTTCTTGGTTCTTTTGCAAAATCTAGATACTTGTTGTCAAATTTCTTCCATGCTCCACCATCAACCGGGTGTTGCATCTTACCAGGCTCCGTATACTTTCCAGTAGCATGCCAAATCATATCCTTTGCAGTGTGACTAGACTTGTACAAACGTGGTAGTCTAGGAATGATCGAAAAGTAACGCAACACCTTCTTAGGAACTTTCTTCCCCAACGTGTTACTGTCTTTCCATCTACTCGTATTACACCACCGGACATAATTCCAATCTTTGTTATTGTATCCCCAAAATAAGCAGCAATCGTGTTCACATGCATGTATCGACTCGTACCCTAACTCGATCGTTTTAAATGTCTTCTTTACTTTGATGTTTGACGCTGGGAGCTTGA
This sequence comes from Tanacetum coccineum, assembly GCA_026074375.1. Classification (NCBI taxonomy): domain Eukaryota; kingdom Viridiplantae; phylum Streptophyta; class Magnoliopsida; order Asterales; family Asteraceae; genus Tanacetum; species Tanacetum coccineum. The sequence goes on from BQNB010095082.1 coordinate 23,302, forward strand.
ATCCTTTTACTGATGGGAATTACATTTTGGAAAAATCTAACATTTCATTGAATTTAGAATTCAGTCATCTACATTTAGCTTAAAAATAGGTAAACTTTGCCATAAATCTAATAGAGTCACTAGTCACAAACCGGGGTACAGCTCCTCGTTGGCACTGGCATATAACTCTTCAAACTCGTTACGTGTAGCTTGAGTCGGTTCGTTACTTGTCTCACCAATATCTCCTTGAGTTGGTTCATTGTGTTCATTATTCGGAGGAATATAGCTAAGATCATTAAGTAAGATTGTCATGGTCACTCACTAGAGGTTGTCTTGTTGATCTATTACTGGCGGGTGGCATAGGTGGAGCCTAGTTCACCATGTTCCACAATATTTTATAACTTGTGTCCCACTTGGTTGCCTTATGTGGTCTGAAAGGTGTTTGATGTGTACCCATAATATATTTCGACAAGACTGCATGGACCTTTTTATTTCCCAGCAATATTCACTAACGGCTTGCATGATCGCGAATTTTTGAAGACGAATAAAAAATAATGGTTCATGCGCTGTAAAAGTATCACAGGTCTTATCAATCGGAATACCAGTAACAGCGTTTAAGTACAGTTAGTTAATTATATGCCAAACTTAACTTATACACATTTCGAAACGAGGAATACCTAGATGTTTTCGTTCACCTAGTGCAACTATGGAAAGGCAATACTAACCCACTCTTTGGTAGTGATTCGTCTATATATGAATGTGTATAACCCGATTTACTATTTGATGAAAAAATTTCGGCAGCATTTCCCTCAAACTCCCCAAATTTGTGATTAAAGACCTATTGTGGAGTTAAAGGAGAAACACTGTCGAAATTAAATAAATAGTAAACCAATTTTATTTTTTTTTAACGGTATTATATTTAAATGAGACAAAACATTCAAAAAGCAGTCCCAAACTGGTGATCTTTCCGAAAATTAATTTATAATAAATTAATTTTTCGGAGGGGTTTTCTATAGGAATGATAATTCAGACGGGGATTTTCCGAAAATTAATCACTAAAATCTAAAATCTAAACACATATACATTTATATGAAGGATACAACATCAAATTATATCAAATTATCAACAAAACGGAGTGGTTTTTGGATTTGCGTTTTACAATCCCAATGGAGTTTTCTAGTGTTGGGTTTTGCATTTTTTACCACTAGCAATCACAATAACATTCCCCAGCGACCTGTCACAGGGAAACAACAAGGATAAAACCAATTCCCTGCGGAAATGTCACAGGGGAAACTAACAAGATACAAAAAAAATCTCACACGTTGAGAATGGTCTGGACCCCGACGGCTAACCGCCAAACTGTCCAAAACAAAAACGAAAAAAAATTCAGAACGATATTTAATTAATTGTTTTTATAATATTAACAGACCAAAACCAAAATCAAAATTTTTTGATTTATAATCAAGAAAACGAATTATAATTAGCCTTTTTTTTTACCAAACCGACTTATTATTAGAATTATGATTTTAGAGGGTTTTAGAAGTATAAGAATTATGATTTAGAGGGTTTAGAAGTATATATGTGCTCGTGTGTTCGTGACGGTGTGGAGTGGTGGTGGGTGTGGTGGTGGGTGTGGTGGTGAGAGGTTGTGATGGTGGGTTATGTGGTAGTGGTGGAGGTGGTGGGTTATGTGGTTTAATTTGTGGTGGTGGTGCTGCAAAAATCTCCAAGAGTGGTGGTTTTAATTTTTTTCCGTTTTTGTTAAGAAGAAGAAAACCCAGATCTGCCTTTATGATAAGGTGAATCCCCAGTGACTTTCCCCAGCGACATGTCGCTGGGGAAAAATGCCCAAACCAATTGACACTTTCTGGCCCAATTAAGTGTATCCCCGGCAACATGTCGCCAAGGATACTTATGTACACGTCACCACTAAATTAAGTAACACTAATTATTTTTTTTAAATAAATAAAAGAATCCCCGGCGACATATCGCCGGGGAAAAGTAAGCGGGAAAATTCCCGTTAGGTTTTACGCTAATTATTTTTTTTAAAATACCAAATATTATCCCCGGCGACATGTCGCTGGGGAAACGTGAGCGGGAAAAATTCCCGCTACGTTTTGCGTTGATTTTTTGGGTCAAATTTTACTTACACTATCCCCGGCGACATGTCGCCGGGAAAAATTCCCGAACTCTTTGACTGAAAATTTTACGGAAATTGGTGCCACGTAGGACGATTTTTTGTCATTTAGCGACTATTCCCCGGCAACAAATGTCGCCGGGGAAAACATCGTCACCTCTTCTCCTATTTCTTGTAGTGTACACGAATACTATTAATTGACTGTAACATATTCTTATTACAATTTCATCATCTCAATCTTTCAATAATGTAAAATGACATCGCCCTATTTTTGCTGCCTCAATTTAGTTTCACGTTTGCATTCTTCTGTTGCCATAGTTGTATCAAGCTGTAAAGATAGTGCCTCCTTAAGCAAGATAACAAAAATGATTAGTAAAACGCATGAGAAATTTTAGTAAATTAATAAGGAGTTTGAACACCTGGATTTGGTTGTTTGCCATTGATCTTTGAATTGATGAAATTTTGAATATGTGTTTGGTAAGATGCATGACTATTAAGGCTTTGCTTTGCTTTAATAGTGGCATTATTAAGTAAAAA
>BQNB010095083.1:0-16248 GCA_026074375.1 Tanacetum coccineum
GAAATGCTACAGTTTAAATTTCGTTGAAAAATATTAAGTTTTGATATGTCTGCTCACTACATCTTTGGAAACTAAATTCTGACTCAGAAATGCAGTTTGGACAACCATTTTCGTAAAACCCTTTTAACCCACTTTTAAGTACTAAAAATCCGAGAGGCTTCTTTCGTTGGAACGTAGATTCGATTAACTTATTTTTTAAATCAAGAAAACCTAGAAAAGCTTTTAAAATGACCAAGTTATGATGTCCACAAGTCGACTTAAATTTCTGCACAAAAAAGACTAACGCCAAATTTAACATTCATCCTCTTCCAAATTTCTATCGGACGTATCTCATTCGTTTTTAAGAGTTAGAAGCCCCAATTTATACCAAAACGATCATTAGGACGACCTCTAACATATTAAACAACAAAATCTCATATTTAACAAACTTGATTCACCTAATTATATCATCAAACTTTCTGCCCTAATATTGGGTGTCTTTCAACCCCTTCAACTTCATATTTTCGTGTGGCGATCATCGCCAACACGCCTAAACTAACCTAATCCCCATAGTAAATCATCTCAATCATCAACAACTTCAAAATCACACATGCAAGCTAATCCATAGATTCTTGAATATAAAGATCAAGCATGCAAGAATATATACATTCAAATCAACATAAAAATTAAATAGAACACTCAAAAAGTGCAATGCAATTGCAAGATGATGAAAACAAACCACCCTTGTGGTTCTTTATGTTTGGCCACACCCTATAAAACCCCATAACAAAGACCAAATCTTGTTTTCGCTTTACCAAATCTTGTACACACACTAGTTATTTAACCCTTGTTACTCCTATTGCCTTTGATTTGATCAAAACCCTAAAAACTAAAAAACTTCAAAAATCAAAGACTTCATAAAACACATGCATGGTGATGTCTAATGATGGAGGATGATGGAGGTTTATTGTAGAAGTGTTTTGAGAGTGAATGGGAGTTAATTGGTGGGTTTTTGGTGATGGTTGTGTTTTGATTTTTTTGCTCGTCGAACAACAAAAGGGGGAGAGGGAGAAGACCGATGGTTTTCGTATAAATCGGTGTGTGTGTTTTCTTTTAATAAAGGGATTTGAATAAGGTAAGGGGCTATTTATAGGGAGGATAATGAGTAATACTTCCAATAAAAATTAAAGGGGCGCTTGTTTGGTTCCGGTTATTAAAAAAAAGGAGTGGGCTTTTATAATTTTTTTTTATCAAAGTATACTTGGGCTTGGGTTTATAAAAAAAAAATATTAAGAGTGTGTATGGGTTGTGGGCTTTCGAACAAAGGAAGAAAAGGGCAGGGCCAAATTTTTATTAACTAGTATTTTACTTGTATTCGAAAATTCTCTGGCCTAATTATTTAACTAGCGCGTTATATTTTATAAATACACGATTTTTGACTCGGTTCGGCCAAACATAAATAAAAGTCGAAAAATACTAAAAGTAAAATAAATAAGCTCTCAAGGCTTAAAATAGGCATTCATTGATTTCTAGATCGCTAAAACGGATAAACTCCAAATATAGGATTCGCGAAAGTTTTAAAATTGACGATTTTAATAAAACCAACTAAAAATAATAAGAGTAAATTCTATAAAATATATAAATTAAATATAAGTTTGGGATAAATAGTGACCTTAAATACGAAATTTTACATCCTCCTCCCCTTAGAGGAACGCCGTCCCAGTGCTCGATTCGCCTTGCTCGCCGTCAGTTTACTTACGAAAAGATGAGGATACGACCTTGATTTAATTGTTTGACCTGATGGTCCATGATCTTTACAGGATCCTCGATAATTTGTAGCTTGATGACTAGTCGAAATGCATCTAGTAGAAAGACAAGGTTTAATAAGGTAAACGTCTCCTCGGGTTCAAGACGGGAAAGTTGATATGGATTCTACTGAGTTCTCGAGGTAGTTTAAGTTGTATAGCTTGCTAACGTGTTTGAAGGGTTCAATAAAATAATTAAGTAGGATAGTAACCGAATATGGAATAAATAACAGTTAATGCGTGAAATGTTTGATTTTTGGGAATATGAATAGAAAGTTGATTTTGATACAAAATTTGGCGACTACTCCCGGCATAGCATGGTCCTTCCTGAATTATACATAGGTGACCAGGCTATATATAATTGAGGACTAACGATGCAATGCTTGTTTTCGTCAAACTAGTTTTATATGTATATAATGGTATTAAATGGTTTTATAATATAATAAAATAGTTCATAAAGTGAATGCAAAATAACTCATATGATGACAACAAAATAGTTTATAAGACGATAGTAAAATGATTTATTAGTAACAAAATGGTTTATCGGATGATTCTGAAAATGTTTATAAGGTCTTAGTCAAACGAATTGTAAAGTAACAAAACAATTAATTTGATGAAAATGAAATAGTATATATGATGACAATAATTTAGTTTGTAGGAAGCCAGCAAGATAATTTATGAGCTAATAGTAAAATGTTTTATAAGATGACATCAGGGGCATTTATAAAGCGATGGATCATAGCAATTATAAAGAATATTCGAACAAACATAGAAGTATTCAGAGAAAATAAACATAGAGAGCCATTTGTTCCAACATATCGCGAATCGGGATGCTATAGAGAGTCATTTGTAGAATTTATCATTGCAAACGAAAGACGAATTGATCATGATACAGTAGACAGAAGTAAGCATCAAAGGTATCAAAACATAGCAACGCTCAAAAGAAATTAGTGTAAGGAGTTATTCGATTGACAAAATGAACGTAAAGAGACGTTTGATATCGGATGAACTTAGGAGTTGACTTCTTGGTGGTATGATTCTTCAAAATCACATGGAGTAATGAGGAAAAGAATGATGTGTTAATGAGCCAGAAACTAAGAAACACGGCGATGAAACAACAACAAAGATAAATCCTTCATTCATCTGATAACAACTCACACAAAGGAGAAGAATACGATTAAAAAGAATCGATTGTAGTTTATTAACTACAAAAGAATTACCCATATAATCCACACGTGCGTCCTAAATTTATTTATTAAGATGCTCTCATTAATAGTATTACACTCGTAATTAATTTATGCCACTTTTTCGAAAAGTTTCTCTTTTTATTAAGTTACTAATTTAGGAAAGTTTCTATTTTTAGAAATTAAGAAAGTTACCCAATTTTCAGAAAGACCAGATATTCAGATAGACATTAATAATCGTTAAATGTAATATTATATTTCCCTCAATACACGACCCATCCATTATTTATTATACTATTCTTATTATCCACATTCTGGCTTTATATATATAAAAGTTTCTGAAAGATAGACTTCCTTATTTCTAAACTTGACGTAAAAACGTACCCAAGAAATTTTATTAGTCGTCTAATAATATTCGTTAAACCGTTTTGCAAGCCAAAACGGAACACTAAAACGCATCAAAACCCCACTATTTTAATAACAAAATTCAACAACCACTCAAATTTTCCAAAATGATAAATTCTCTAACTTTCACCCCAATATTTCTAACGTCTAGCATTTTTAGACCAAAACTCACATTTTTTGTAGAAAACATCAAAATAAACAACGTTTATGTTTTAATGGAAGGCCGGTTCAGAACAGAAAGGGTCCGAATCCCAAGTTAAAAACTCCATCAGCTCACTTTTCAAAACAGTTGCTGAATTTTTACAAAACATTTTTCCAAACTTCGTTCGGCCATAAAAACCTCGTTTTTAAGATTTACGGGACATATCCAACCTACTGAAACCGTTCATAAGGACGGAGACTATCATATTGTAAACCCAAAATCAAGTTTTTGCATTTTAAACGACATCAAACGCGCTGCCGTAATTTTCTGCATTAATTGGTCTATTATGAAACTCTTCCAAACGCTACTTTCACTTCACCAAAGCTTCACAATGCACCAAAACTAACCTACCTCCGTCATTTAATCACTTTCAATTATCCACATTCATCCAACACCATCCTAGCGCACTATCATGTAGATTCCACGACAAGCAAATTAAGTATAAAAATATACGCATAAAAATAATATAGAGAAGGATTTTTTTCATTCAGCACAAGACAGAGCCTACTGACTAACGACTATGATCTCGAATACAAAAATCAAAACAATAAACGATTCTTCTTGTTTCCTTCTTAGTCTAAACTCACAAAAACCCCGAAACTATAAATCCTTAAACTACTGATCACTCAAAAGATCTTAAATATAAACCTTAATCTTAAAACCTTTCTAATTCCTAATCCGGGGATGATAAAAATATAAGCTTTTCACCTACGTAAAGGATTTCCATTCTAATTTCCATTAATGTAGGGAGCTATTTTTCCCAAAAAGTTTCAAACCTAGTGAAATTACACATTTTACCCTTCTAAATACAAGTGCGATTATTTTCTTCATTTAAACGTATCTCCTAAACACGAGTGTCCGCAAAGGCCAAAATGAACCGCTTCAAATCAAGTTTGTTCAATAATCCTATAACCTCCATTTTACATATAAGGTGTGCCATATAAATTTTTAGGACTTATTACCATTCAAATTATAGTCCAATTTCTAACTAGTTTTTTCCGTTTCGCGATAACTCCATTCATCTGAGCGCGATACGACCTCCATCCCAATTTCAATATGTACTAAGGATTTCTCTACCTACTAGTATAAGTTTCCTAGTCTTACATAGATCAAAAATATATGAAACAACCCAACAAGTTTGCTGAATCAAAAATCAGCTCCCTACGACTTGTGACTAATTTTAGCAGCTTACAAAAATGAGCGTAATTTGAAATCTATTGATGCTATTGATGTGAGGTCAGTGGGATGTGATAGCCCTAAGAGTCCTATATAGGTATCATAATTCCCTTTTGAAAATTTAATAAAAAAAATTTATATTATGAGTTGTTCTATTTTACCTTTTCCCCTTCCCAACGGTTGTACCAAATATGGACTAGTTTTAAGTAAACACTAGCTATATCGTTGCACATTCTGAATTGAAGATACGGCCCTATACAAAAACTAAATACACTTAAGAACATATAGCCTACATTCCTATAAACTTTTCCAGTTCCTTATGACCAAGAATAATCCGTAATTTACCCATAACCTGCAGTTTACAAACTCGCCCTAAAAACACATTTCAAATCGAACCAAACACCATTTTTAATTCCTTTCAACCCCTATAACAAAGAGCATACTTAATATATAACAGAGTTTGAAACACAAAACTCATGAGTTTTCCAGAATTGAGGATTGTAAAGACTCACTTAAAAGGGGGATCCGATACAAAAGAATCAAAACTTGAACACACAAATTTTACTCGAAAGTTCTAAAAGTGGATGTTCCCCGATGACACATTACGCGAGAATAAATGAATAATCATTTTCCAAAAGACCGAAGGGTTATGAGGTGACATGTTAAAGTCGTAATTGAATTAGTCGGCATGTCTTCATGGAACGAATTACGGAATGACGTAAGCATTTCAAGAGTATGAGGTGAGTGTTCAAACTCAGAGTCGAATAGTGGGATAACCAATGGAATTGACAAACTTTGTCGAACTTCGATATCATCCAAAAGAGAGTTATCCAAAATCACAAGAAGTTTTAGAGACAATTGCATCACTAGAATTTACTTGATAAAGTATTAGGGATCGTTGTATTACTCACAACGTCTTGAAAATAAACGAGACCATTGTGTCATTCACAATGTCTTAGAAAAGCTTTAGTATTCATATAGACAGCATTCATATAAAAATATAGAGGCACTCTACAAAGTAGACATAAGTGATCAAAAATAGTCAACACTTATATAAATTACTTTTATATAAGTAGATAGTGGTACTCACAGAAATAATTGTAAGAGATCGAGAAGAAAGTAGCTCATATATATAGGTATCGTTATATAGTACCAGTTTTGATGCTCGAGGGAGTAAATGAGAAATCAGGAAGTACGCGATAAGCGGAGTGGTCAATATTTATATAACTGACCGATATAAGGTAAATAGGTAGCGGTAATCCCGAAGATAAGCGTAAAGGATGGGAAAGAAAATCAAGTATTATAAAATCAGCATTCATATAATACTATTAGAGATGCTAAAGGAAGTATATAAGAGATCAGGAGGTCGAGGATTTGCCATGATAATCTGAAAATCATGCAAGAATAAATATATATAAGGTCACTACATAGATAAAAATTTATGCAATATACGAATGAATGCATATGCATTAAAATGAATATGATGATTTAACAATGTTATATTTAAACATGTAAATAAATTCAAAATCTTTAATATAAAGCTTAACAATCGATATATATCTCGATATGTATCATAGTATTTATCATATAAACACTTAACAAGAATGCACCCAAAGCTTGCATAATTACAAAAATAGGATCACATGTATGACTTAAACGGGAAACACGAGGAGCCTTAGCGTGCGAAAAATAGGGAAAGAAAGTTATAGTTTAGGTTTTTGAAAAATGACCTAGTTCTCTATAACTTATGGCTCTTGATACCAATCTTTAACACCCCCAAATTTACACGCAGTGGAACCAACTATTTAGGTGTTAAGTCATAGTACAACAACATAAGAATTTAAAGAACGACTCGAAAGAGACGTTTAAAACATTATTCCATTCAAGAAATTCAGAGTACCAAAACGTTGTCTTAGAGAAACGGTACCAGATCCAAGATACAAGTTTTTAAAACAACAACCATAAACAAGTGTACTTTTGAGGAATGGAACTTAAAACAATTTAACAAAATAATTTAGCGCAAGCTCCTCCTCGTCCGCTCCAAGTCTCTTACCTTGATTACCTGAGATAAACATGCTAAAAAGTCAACGAAAAACGTTGAGTGAATCCATAGAGTTTATATGACTAAAAGTTAGAACACAAGCATATATAATAATCATTAGATAACTTGTTGTACACCAAGCTATAAGGAAATATTGCATTGAGCTTGTGACACCGATCCCATCGATTAATATGATTCATATAAGAATATTTAATAATTTTTGCCCCCTGGTTAGGTATCTTTGCCTTATACCTACTAACATCTCAATACAATATGTCCTGAGTGTTCCCGCAATGGGTGCATCCTCAAATGGACCTGGTTGTCAAGCCCATAGATCTATTAATTGTAACAGCGGCTACCCATCGTAGGTAATTAACGGTTCATGAAATAGGGGTCTTTTGGAAAATGCTACTCGTGCAATCACAATATATATTCGGGTCCAGCATACTGAAAACAACTTGTGTTGAATTTAATAAAATAACATGTATCTCCCTCATGAGGTTTTACGAAAGTATTTAAAAATTATAAAGGCGAGGCTATGAACTCACCGTATGAAGAAGTGTCGAACTAGAAATCAACGAAGAAAGATAGATGCCAAAAACTAAACCGCGACCTAAATTATTAATGGTCCGTGTATTAGGAATTATACTTACTAAGAAATGCATAAATTGCAAAAATATATGATAATACATATGCTGACATGTAAGAAATCTTATGTCAAAGAATCCATGAATGAACGCCACTAATAGTCTTACCACTTACATTTTTTTTGATAATTTTTATCAGTTTTAGTATTCGCTTGGCTATGCCAAAAGAATAACAAATGACCACAAAGGTCGCCCTTCTTCATCCCCTAGACTCCTATATGTATAGATAAGTTACTACATTATTCCCCCAAAAATTCCTAGGATGGGTCTAACCATTTTTTAAAATTCTTACAACACAATATTCTAAACGTGGTCTGCTGGAACCTTGCCAAAGTTTGGCATGAGCAGACCCCTTTAAACCTTCCAGAAAAATCTGGAAAAATTATAGTAATTCACACACATTATGGACATGCTACAATTTAAATTTCGTTGAAAAATATTAAGTTTTGATATGTCTGCTCACTACATCTTTAGAAACTAAATTCTGACTCAGAAACGCAGTTTGGACAACCATTTTTGTAAAACCTTTTGACCCACTTTTAAGTACTAAAAATCCGAGAAGTCAACTTATTCTTAAAATCAAGTAAACCTAGAAAATATTTTAAAATGACCAAGTGATGATGTCCACAAGTCGACTCAAATTTCTGCACAAAAAATAATAACGCCAATTTCTTGCAACCAACGTTTGAATGACTTCCCGACCTCAAAAACCTTCGAGGCCGGATGTTCTGGAAACTAGACTCTCTGAGCTACATCATAGGCACCGGAAACTTGACAAAAGCTATTACCATCATTGAGATATCAGCCAAACAACACAGCCCTAAATTCTGCCCCAATCTAAATCAAATTCTAACGCGATCTAAACCCTAACGAATACACCCATATGATCCTAATTAAACCCTAATCATTATAACATGTTTATTATATCATTAATTACAGATGTTATGAAACCCTAATTATCCATCATAATAATTATTACATGTTTTTAATGATAATTAACTCAAAGGATTATAATTTATACCTTAAATCTTCGAATCTTGAACACAAAAATCACCAAACTTGAAAAAAAAATATTTTTCTTCTTCTTTCTTTGATAAAATTCGGCTGGGACAATTAAAAACAAGGGGGAGAAGGGTTTTTGGTATTTATAAGGTTTATAAAAAGGTTTAGGATAGATATCTTTTACCAATTTTAATTAGAGTAAGATTTGTTTTCCTTTTTCTTTCTTCCTTTCTTTTTTTTGGCTGATTTATTTATATATATATTTTTATATTATTTATTAATTACTTAATTATTTGCATTACCTTAAGTTTTTATAAAAACCTAAGCTTATTTGAGTATACCTTTTTGCGTAAACGCAATTTACTAGACTTTTAAAATAAATAACTTTTCATTTTTATTAAACCTAACTTTTCAAAAATAGAATTCCATTTCATTCTCTATTCTAACTACTAACACCTATTATACTAACATCTTGACTAACGCCACATAAAATACGTATATGTTAATAATACTTACACGATAAATCAGCTAACGCTTAAATCACAAAATCGGTTTATTGTCACCATAAGTGAAATGAGATTAAATTTCAACAATCTCACTACCATTCCAATCTCATTGAGATTGATCTCTCTACTCAATAGTTTGACTACCAAAATTTCTACATAATCCACATAAACGCAATTAAACGACACTATATTCACATAACCCATTCATTGCAACAGATACATAAGTCAACACTAATAGTTTGACTAAAATGCTCAAGTCATGGTTGTCACACATTACTTGATCTTGAGTCACCTCAGGGATATGGAATAAGTCAAGGATGTCAAGAAATTTTTTGATGTGTTTGTTTGCGTCCTCATGTTTTGAACCGCTGAAGGTATTCTCGCGAAGTTCCTTGAGAAATTGTCCTTTTAATTCAAAGTGAGTTTTATCATTAATCTTGGGCCTAACAACTCCTGACTCATAGTTCCCATGGGTCTTGCTCAAGTATTGCTCCATTGTTTCCGTCATAATTTCTATAGTTTCTTCTTTTTCGATGTCAGAAAATAAATCTGACTTTTGTAAACTTGACTCCACAAAACCAGGTGTCTCAAAAAGCCTCCTTTACCCCCCCCTCCGCCCCCCGAGCGATATAGTCTTTCCGGGTTTAAAAGGGGGTAAATTAGTTCCTTATTGCGAAACTCCTTATCATGCATCACCTGAAACTAGAGGGTAATAAATCAGGCAGGGTATTTGCTCTTTGAATGAATACAAATATAAACCACGAAATCAAATTTAGTTCTGCTACTGTATCAGATGATCAATACGCCGTATTCAATTGATTTGAATATGCCGTATGGGTCTGCTAAAGGTCAGCACGCCGTATTGATGTTACAGAATACGCCGTATTGTTTGGAAGAATAGATACGTTGTTTAAACTGCAGAGATCAATACGCTATTCTGAGTAGAAGGGTTGATACGCCGTATCCAACTGGTGGATACGGCGTATCAGTTGATCTATCAGAACAGGATACTTATAAAACAATTAAATAATGCGAGAATTTAAACACATAATTAATCACACAATTAAATACAAACAGAATTATTCTAATTAAACTATTCTAAACTAATGGTTAGAAATACTAATAAAATTAAAGGTTAAACTTTTTTATTCCGGCAACGGCGCCAAAAACTTGATGTGTTGTCGTGTAGGGTCAATTTATTGATTACCAAGTTTTAAATTTATATTTAGACGACTTATCCTAAAACAGCACTTTAACGAGGCCGTGTACCGGTTCGGGTGAAGTTTACATGGTAAAGTAGGGTGTGACATGTATCCGCATAAAGCATCCTTTTAGTTTAATTATAATCTATCTAGGGATTAAAGCAATGGTGATCTTGTTAAACCCTAGCCCATCGGGACTTTACCCACTTACTGTTTGACGGTATTTTATATACTGGTAGTTCACTGTTCAAGTCTTTACCAATTAATTAAGAACATACTTGTTGAAACATACGGGTCACCTGCCGGTCCAACTAAGCTCATAATTTAAAGGCAAAGATAGAACATTATTTGTGATCCTATTGGTCCAGTAATATAAAACACGATATGGAGAGCTATCCCAGTATCTAGATTACTTGTTAGGTATCACTAGACCCAGTTGAATGATAGGTCGCATATTCAAACACGTAGACAAGTATTAGGTGATAAACATAATTAAACAATCAACGATAAATTAAGAAATATGATTAAAACAAACCAAACATTAAATCTTCATTAAGATGGCTAATACCCGAGGGTATAAGCCCATAACCATTATAATTATACAAGCGTGATCAAATAACCAAGGTAAACTAAACGTTTTACCGAACGATACCAAAAATTAAATGATTGCAAGAGTAAAGTAATTACATGGTGTCTTCTATGGAATCGTGATCAATGCTTGACCTTTGGTTGCTCTTCTTCTCTTTAGAAAATCATCTTTTATGTGTATGGTATAGAGAATATGATTTTGCACACTGAAAACTCGTTTTTGAGTCTTCTATTTATAGCCTCTGAAAATTAATGGATACGCCGTATTGAGTGAGGTCAATACGGCGTATAGGGGTGTTTTCCTTAGAGTGCGCGCTAAGTTGAAAATCAATTAGATATATCTTCCTAAATTATATTTATTCACCAAATCTCTGAATGTCTATCCAGCTGGATACGGCGTATGAACGAAGTTGGATACGCCGTATTGGGAATTGAGAATGCGTGTTTTCTTGTGAAGTCTAAACGTTGATACGCCGTATCTTGTTTTGTGGATACGGCTATTAAGTAGAAATAAGCAATCTTTAAATATCATTAGTTAAGCTCCAAAAAGTGCGCGTTTTAGCATGTCTTCACAAATCACTCCGAAAATACTACAATTTACAACTTTAAGCAATTAAGTAACGATTCTTGCAATAATTATATAAAATTAGATAATTTATTCGGGATAAATGATGGTATAAATGTAACATATTTGATGTCATCACAAGGGCTGTTTGTTTCTTAGAGAACCAAGATATTAAACAACATCTCATGAACGTACAAACACCACTAGTGCTCTTTTGATCAACGTAGTCGCCCGCGTTGTCAGAGTCGGCATAAACTATAGTTTTTATTCCAGTTCCTTTTGAATACCATAATCCTAAGTAGGCAGTTCCCCTAATATACCTAAATATACGCTTAACGCCTTCTAAGTGGGTAGTTTTAGGATTTTCTTGAAAACGCACACATAAGCATACACCAAACATAATATTAGGCCTACTTAAAGTTAAGTAAAGTAAACTACCAATCATACTTCGATATTTAGTGCTATCCACGGAGCCGGCTTCATCATCCTTAGTGAGCTTGATCTTCATTAACATCGGCGTCTTGGTTGGTTTGGAATCTTCCAACCTGAACTTCTTTAACATCTCCTTGATGTACTTGGATTGATTGAAAAATATCCCGTTGTGATAACCGATGATTTTTCCTAGGTCTTAGTATCCTAAAATACTAGGATTGTATATATACATACTACTATTTCATCAAAATTCTATAGTAAAACTCATAAGTTGACTGTGTTGACTTGTATTACGCTAAACATTTTCTATTTAACCGACTGTCAAATACCAACTTTCTATAATGATAAATCATTTTAATTCAAATTTCTATTTTTCTAAACATCTACGATCACATACAATCACTTAGCGGGAAATCTTCCCGCGCGCAACGAAAAACGTCACACAACACGTACTGGCACGACAATAAGTTAAATTATGTCTAATTATCTTAAATCATTTTAATAAAAATTATATACTTATAAGTTACTTCACATTTCTAGAAAACGTTTGCATAAAACGTGAATGTACGGGTTTCATTTAGAAGTCACGAAAACAGAAAACTACACGAACTTAAATCAATTTCGATAATAAAAAAAGAAACACGATAACTTTAAATCAATATTTTTAACATTTATAAAGTATCTAAACATACTTAAAACACATGCTTAACTTTGAGAACTTCTGGGTCATGATAAATTTCAAACTAAACTCAATAAACATCCCGACCAAAGACAAAATCACAACTAGGATCCTTCCTATGATGCTTGGTCGACGAGGACCACAAGGGGAACAATAAGGCATTTCTTTAGCTAGTGTTTCCATGCATGCTTCCTTTTAATTTGTCTCATTCTCTTTTCAAAATCACACACACAAACAACCAGAAAAACAAACATCATAAGCATTTCCCTCTTCCTCACTTCTCTTGAAATTGGACGAACCACCAAAACACCAAAACATTTCATTTTTCAACTTTTGTCAAGATCAAGGAAGCTCAAACATATACGGGTTTGAATTCTAGTAGGCGTGGGTTAATAAAAACAACATTCGGGTTGTGTGTTCAAGCTTAAATCCTCTCTTAGAAACCCTTTTTTGTAAGTCTCAATATTCTTAAAATTCTTATACTTTTATGCTTATGACCTTGCTAAAACACTAGTTGTACAATGCGTTTCTGAAAATCTATTATATATAAAGAAAAACAAGAAAAGTATCCTCGTGTCGTGGTGGTCATTTTGGTATATTATAAATAAAGTTTGAATATGGTTTTGCTTATTTTTGGACATTCGGCTTATTTAATAAGCCCTCAAAAGCTTATTTGGGCTTATCTTAGTCTCGGCCCAAAAAGGAAACCAAAAAGGGATTTTTGTATTTTTGCTTATTTAAGTTTGGCTTATTCCTTGGCTTATTCGTGGATTATTTTTGTACTAAAGAGGTTTTTCTAGCTTATTAGCTTATTTTCTAACTTATTCGTATTTTTTGGGCCACTTGGGCTCACGGACGAATAAGACAAAATAGTAGAGGCTTATTTTGGGGTTATTGGTCTCGGTTTATATTTTTGACTTATATCTTAGCTAATTTTTGGTACTAAAGTGCTTATTTAGTTATTCGATAGCTTATTGGGCTTGTTATCAGGCTTATTTCAATTTCGAGTCGTTTATTGGGCTTAGGCGTGTCAAGCGGCCCAACAAGGCCCAATGACATCCCGACTTATTTTTGACTTATTATTCTAGCTTATTTTGACGAACAAAGTACTTATTTGCTTAACCTATTGATTATTGAACTATTTTCGGCTTATTGCATTTTAGAATAATTGTTCTGGGCTTATTGGGCCAAAAAGCCAAATAAGGTTCATATAACTTTTGGCTATATATTGTGAGTCCCAATGAATAGATCTTCTTAGCTTGTTAAAGCTTAGTTAACTTGGATAAATCCAAACTAACTATGTGAGAAACAATGATTATGAATACTACAAGTTATGCGGAATCTAACTTGTAATACTAAGAAGAACAATGTAAACAAAACTTTGAATATATATTGATTGCAAATATTCTGCCTAGGTTACAGAATAGCTAACTATGAATTGATATCTCTAACTATGCCGTAGGGTTCCTTTTATACACTAAGGAAAACCCTAATGGGCTTACAAAACGCGTCAAGTGATCATGCATATCTATTCCTAATATAACTCATGCATATCACTTAAGCAGTACTAACTATTATACTAACAGTACTAACTATTATACTAACAGTACTAACTATACTGGCAGTACTAACAATGTACTGGCAGTACTAACTAACTATAACTAGCAGTACTAAGTGTAGAAGCTCTGAATCCCAACAATCCTCCCCTAAACTTGTGATTTACCATCAAATCTTAAGTTTCTTCTGTATTTAATCTTCTAGACTGCACTGTTGAGGATTCTTCCAAACATTCTTCTACTTCTGTACTTGTGACCTTATAAACCTTAGAAGTTCAAATGCCATCTCATTTTCATGATCAACCTCTAGTTTTCTGCTTAACATCTTTGATAGCATTTCTTGAGTAAGTGGATACTTCTTCTCTATCATCATGTGAATGGCAATTCCATTGTTCATCAACAAAATATGAATTCCACATGAATCAAATAGTCTCCAGCTTATCAAATTGTATTCATGTTGATTTCTCCAGACTTCATCTTCTTCATCAGGCTCAAACAGGATCTTCAAATCTCCCTAAAGCATTAAGTCATAACCTTTTGGACTTGATGTCATATACCTCGCTTTAACTAGCCTGTGTAAGTCTAATACATCCTGTTTGTCAAAATCATCAAGCATCTTACTGAAGATCTTGTAATTCTTGAAACTTCCATCTGCCCTTAAGATTTGATAATACATGAAGTTTTCCGTTAGGACATGAGTCTTCCAATCAACTATTGGATACTTAGTAGCTAAAGATTCAATTTCCATAGCAAATTCTTCTCTTGGAACCAGATCTAAATAGGCTTTAAGTTCTTCCTTCTCTACATCATCTTCTATCTTTTGCCTTTTGTACTTTCTTCACTTTGCTTTTCACCTGCTCTTTTCCTTGCAAGTGATTTCTTCCTGCTTCCTTTTCACTATCATTTTCCTTATCCTCTTAATCCATAGGTACAAACGTATGTGTTTCATCACATACTTTTTCAAATATTGGTCTAATTACTTCATATTTCATTCCTTTGAAGTAACTTTGCTTGTATCCTGCTTGATTCTTCAAGTACATGACCATGTTCTTCCTAACTTTAGCAACATAGTAAGGTATATTCTAAAGAGCATGGTACCTAAGCATAGCGGGATCACTCCAATCAATAGTCTAAGATTGTGTAGCTTCAGCTGGAACTTCTTCCCTTTCATTCAATTTCCTTTGTAGTTCCATGGCAGCTTCAAAATTGATCATTTCTTGTTCTTGCTATGCCATTGCTTTTGCTTGTTCCTCCTCTTGAACCTTTCTTGCTAACTCCTCATTTGTACTTGAACCATCTTCTTAAGTTTCTTTGGAGGCTCAGGTTCTTGTATAATGGCCTTTCCTTTATCCTTTGCCTTTGATGCACTCCTCCTAATATACACTAGTGCTGCAGCAACATTACTAACATCATGGCTGGCAGTACTAACTTCTGCACCAGCAGTACTAACTGTTATATCAATAGTACTAATTTCCTTTTCACTTTTTCACCACTTCCAAGGTCTTCAATAAGCTCAGTTGGAGTTGTTTCTTCTAGGAGTACTTTGGTATCAGCACTATTCTTCTCCTGAGTCTCTATATCCTCCTGAAACCATGAAGTTCATTCATCCTGTACCAAAGAAATAGTAGGATCTTGTTCTGCTCCAACAGTACTAACTTCTTTTTCACCTTTTTCACCACTACCCTGATCTTCCACAATCTCAGAAGGTTCTTGTTCTTCTAGCAATACCTCAGTATCATCACTAATCTTCTCCTGAATCTCTGCATCCTCCTGAAACCATCAAGGTTATTCATCTTGTACCAATGAAATAGAAGGATCTATATCAATTTCAGAGATCTTCCTCCCCTATTTGGAAGAATCCTCTGCAACATCTTCATCTTCTGAAAGAACTATCCTAACTCTTGCTTCTCTAACTTTTTCACTCTTAAAATAAGCTTTGTGAGAGCAGAACTATAAACCTTCTTGGTCTGTTGCAAATCAATCTGCAAATCCTCCGCCTTCTTGGATAATGTGGTACACAGAACTGTCAATTCATTAATGTGGTACACAGAACTGTAAACACTTTAGAGAGGTGATTCATGGAGCATTAGAGCAGGCTCCTCTGCAACAAATGTTGTTTGTGGTTGTGAGGTGGATGGATATGTTTGAGGTGATAAGGATGGTGAAGATGTTATTCTAGATGGAGATGACTCAGGTGCAGTAAGCATAGTTGGAAAAAGTAGACATAGAATATGTATGAGCAACATAGGTTCTGGTGTGGGGTCCTAGCAGTCTCCTTT
>BQNB010095084.1:0-25954 GCA_026074375.1 Tanacetum coccineum
TAAAGTAGACCATGCCGGCGAATAAATTCCCGTTATGAGGTCAAGTTTTTTTTAAAATATTTGCCTTTAAGATGATGACCGGGTTGCTATCTGAAATAATAGCAAGTATAATAGCAAGCCATTTTTGGCATGTTTTAAAAGCTTTTGAACTTCTGCTCGAACTTCATTTACAGCCTTGTGTCATTATTAAATGACATTTCTAAGGCCGTAAATATTATCGATTTTCAGAAGACATGCCAGAGATACATATTTTTATATTTTTCTGATTTTTTAATTTTGTATTTTGCTTTTATTAAATTTTATAAGAAGTGAAAAATCTTTTTTGTGTTTTTCTGATTTTATATATACATATAATACAGAGGATATAAGAATAGGTACCACCACTATTCTTTGGCTTCATCTGCCAGTTCTTTCAGAGTCCCAGGAGTAAAACTTCTCATCCCCAGCTTGTCAATAAGAAATTTAATTCTTTCTTGACATAGAGCCTTGGTGAAGATGTCCGCCAACTGATATTCCATTCTGACAAAGTAAAGCTTGACGACTCCATTCTCCACTTGCTATTTAATAAAGTGATATCTGATGTCGATATGCTTTGATCGAGAATGTTGAACATTGTTGCAGCATAAGGCAATAACACTTTTGTTATCACAGTACATTGGAATTTTATTGAATCCAAGACCATAGTCGGTAAGTTGTGATCTCATCAAAAGGACTTGAGCACAACAGCCGGACAAGGCTATATATTCAGCTTTCGTACTGGATATTACAGCGCTTTTCTGCCTTTTTGATGACCAGCTAACAAGTCTGTCTCCTAGAAATTGCATACTTCCAGATGAACTACGTCTGGTATCTTGACAACCCGCGTGATCAGCATCTGCAAAAGCTGTTAGAGCTATGGCAGAATCCTTCGAATACCATAGTCCCCGATTGACGATTCCTCTTAGATATCAAAATATTCTTTTTACAGCATGTAGGTTCTTTTTGGTAGGACGAGCCTGATACTGAGCACACATACAGATAGCATATACCAAGTCTAGTCTACTCGATGTTAGATACATAAGGGTGCCAACCATGTCACGATAATGTGTAGGATCAACGGCTTTCCCTTGTGTATCCTTATCCAGTTTGGATTTCTCTACCATTGGAGTATTCACTGAGTCACAAGATTCCATTATGTATTTCTTAAGTGATTCTAGAGCATATTTTGATTGGTTTAAAAAGATGCCTCTGGGACTCTGTGAAATCTGTAGTCCTAAAAAAAATATTTTGCCCATCATTGTCATCTTGAATTTGGAACACATTATTTCAGAAAATTTATCACATAGTTTAGTAGTAGTAGAAGCAAAAATTATATCGTCAACATATATTTGTACCAGGAGGATATCTTTTCCTTTTCTGTTGATGAACATGTTGGATCAACCGTGCCTTTGGAAAATCCTTGGGATAGCGGAAACAATGACAATAGATCATACCACGCGCGTGGAGCCTGTTTGTCACACCTCGTAAATTTCAGGTCAATATTTTAAACCATTCCGATCATTATTTTGAATTTTATCTGTTTCATTTGAATTTGACGTAAAAACCGGGAAGTTACCCGCGTAAATCTGAAAAACGTCATCGGACGCGTTGCGACTTAGGATTTTGTTTAGTTTAGATATTATATGAGTTATTTTATCTTTTCTAAGTGTTTCGTAGTTTACGATCACTTCCGATACTTATTTTTACGATTTAACGTATAATTTACGTTTTTTGCATTTTTGATCAAACGGAACCCCGGAAACCCGAAATCTTTTCGTGTAAACTTTATTTATCGTATATCTCGTGTTGATAAGTCAAAATTTTCATTCACATCCCTCCACTCCCCTCAAACCTACAAAATCTACACATATGCATACTCTAAATTAATTATATGGCATCTTATTTTGAAAATTTCACCTATGTGTGCATGTAAGATGAGAAAGTGACATATAAGCAAGTCACCTTCATGCACAAGACTTGTATGTTGGACCCTTGGTTAGGAAAAATTGATTGGTCCCCCTCCTTGAACCACAAAACCGGACGCACTTTAGGTGAAATGGTGCAACAGCCTCCACTAGTCCAAGGTTCACACCAAATGACCTAAACCCTAAAATTTATCCTATAAATACATCACATTCTCTCATTCTAGGTCTTCCATCACACACACAAGTCACCAATAAAAAAAAAATTCTCCCCTCTTTTCTCTTTAAAACCCACTGTCACAACACACACCCATACACTTTCCATTTCTTTGATTTCTAGCAAGATACTAGTATACCAAGTTCATTTATAAGGTTACCTAAGGTGGTTTGAAGTATTAGTTGAATGATTTTCAAGGGTTTTCTCAAGATCTAAAAGTTAGGGTTTCTAGTTTTATTAGTGGGTTTTCAAGATCTAGTATTTTTTGGTATAGATATTGTGTTATTGCTTCTTGTTCTTCATTCTAGTAAGCATTTCTTGATCTTTATTTTGATATTTTCTTTCATTCTTATGAATCTTGTTCATGCTTAAGAATCTATGTGTTTGTGACACTTTTATAAAAGAAATGAATTAATATCTTGTCATCTTTTATAAAAATAGAAGTAATATGTTTATTACTTTGTGATCTTGGTAAGGTGAGTTGAAAAGTGAGTTGCAACAATAGAAATGAAAGGATTAGGTTAGTTTTAGGTGTGGTTTTTTGTGGATTAGTTATGAATGGAGATTAGGCTAGATTATGCACTATTGTGAAGTTTGGTGGAATTTTTAAAAGCGTTTGTGAAATACATAGTTGCTGATCTGAAATTATTTTGAGGTTTTGTTCGACTTAGGAATGTTTTCATTGGGGGTAAAGGTAGTTTTTAGAGAGCTCGTTTTGAGTAGATAGATTTTCATATAACATACACTAAAATTGGACTTAAAACGGCCAAGTTATAGCCAAATGAAACTTGAAACATTTTTCGGCAAAATAATTAACGAATGTGCTGATGTGAATAGTAAAATGAGTTTTCGGACATTTTTGGACTTTTTAAATGTTGGCGAAACATATAAAAACATTAGGTTATTAATTAGAAACATTTGAAATGTCATAAAAATATGTGGATGATGTCGGGATTGATAAAAAATGTAGGATTCCAAAAATAGTAACTTTTGTTGGGAATTAAAAGCTTCTACAAATTTATACTGCTGATGGACTTAGTACTGCTATTGAAGATTTGTACTACTACAGAAGATTGAAGAATATAGACTAAGTCATTAGTACTGCCAGTACATTGTTAGTACTGCCAGTATAGTTAATACTGTTAGTTAATAGTTTGTACTGTTAATATATTATAGTTAGTACTGCTTATGTGATATGCATGAGTTATATTAGGAATAGATATGCATGATCACTTAACGCGTTTTGTAAACCCATTAGGGTTTCCTTAGTGTATAAAAGGAACCCTTACGACATAATTAGAGATACGAATCCAAGATAGAAAAGTCATAGTTATTTAGGCAAAACATATAGTTGTTTTGTGAATCATTCAATATATTGAAAGTTTAGAGAAAGTTCTTATGTTACTGTTACATTGTTTCTTCTGGTGTATAAGATTAGTTTCTGCATAATCTTTATATTATACTCGGGGTTTCTATTAAAGTTGTTTAAGATCTATCTAAGACAACTTAAGCTTTAACAAGCTAATCTAAGATCTGTAAAAAGGGGATCAACAAGTGATATCAGAGCGGGTGTTTTGAAACCTTGATCAAGAAGAAACAAACTAGATCTTTCTCTTTGTACAATCCCTAGATCAAGACCCATAGATCTAGAAAGTGCCCAAAATAATGCTCTTGCAAAGTTGCCACTTCTCAAGCAAGGTGATTATGACACATGGAGACTCAGAATAGAGTCATACATTCAACTACAAGACTATACTCTCTGGGAGATCATAGAGGATGGCAATTCCTTCAAGCCAGTAGCACAAACCACTACAAACGCTGATGGTACATCTACTTCAACAGTACCTGGTGTTGTTACTACTGAGGAGAAGATCCAAAAGAAGAATGATCTTAAAGCCCGAAGTATTTTGATGATGACACTTCCAAGAATTTCCCCCCCCACCCCGATTGAGTATCATCTATTGGTTCCATACAATCAAGGATGCCAAGTCTTTGTGGGCTGCTATCAAGAGTAGGTTTGGCAGCAATGTTGAATCTAAAAAGATGCAGAAGAATGTCTTGAAGCAATAATTTGAAAATTTTTCTATATCTGACACAGAAGGCCCTGACAAAGCATATGATAGGTTTACAAACTTATCACGCAGCTTGAACGTTCTTGGTGTAGCTGTTTCCAATTGAAGATGCAAAATTAGAATTTTCTAAGTGCTTAACTCCTTCATCTTCGGAACAACATAGCTTTGCATTATGAGAAACTATAAGAGGGTATAGATGAATTGGATATCGATGATCTATACAATAACCTAAAAGTGTTTGATGCGGCATCAAGGTTACTCTTGATCATCTTCAACTCTCCAAATGTGGCTTTCTATCTGCCAGCAAGAACTAACAAGTATACTGATGTTAATACTACCAATGGTGTTTCTACTGCAGCAGGCTATAGCTCTCAAGGACAAGCCTCTTTATCATCATATATTGTTGATCTAATGTTCTCATTCTTTGCTAATCAGTCAAAATAGTCCCTCAATAGTGGATGAAGACTTAGTGCAGATGTTCTTGATGATTTGGAAGAATGGGACCTTAAATGGCAGGTGGCCTGAATTTTTATGAGGGTAAAGAGATTCTCTAAGAGGACTGGAAGAATGTTAATCTTTTTAATGGCAAAGAAACCTTGTGGTTTTAACATAAACCATGGTTGAATGTTATAACTGTCATTGAGGGGCCCTTTTGCCAGGGAATATAGAAGCACCAAGAAATCAAAAGGGAACAGGAATAGATGCAGGGTATAGGGCTGGGACAAACCCAGAAGGGGACCTGTAACAGTAGAGACCTCTGATGCCATTGGTGGCTTCAAGGCAATGCTTTGATTGTGCAAGTTGTGATTATGATATGATTGGTAGGTATATAGCTCAAGATGAAACCATGAATTTGCTCTTATGGCCTAAATCGTCAGGATCTGATAACAGAGGTACAATCTTGTTCTAATAAACTGTGTTAAAAACATATGAAATACTTCATAAAACAGTTTGATGAACAGAGACAAACTCTTAATAAGGCTAATCTAGAAATTGTAGCTTATCAGTTAGGCCTAGAATCTATAGAAGCACAATTAATTGTTCATCAGAAAAATAAAGCTGTCTATGAGGAAAAGATTGCAGTATTAGAGTTTGAAGTAAAAGATAAAGGTAATGCTGTCACTATACTTACAAATCAGTTAGAACAAACTTTAAAAGAAAAAGAAGATTTGAAAACTAAACTAGAACAGTTGTACATCTAAATCATAAAAAACTTAAATAAATTGAATTTGATGTCAAATAAGTTCTAAAGAATTAATAAAACTGGTCTAAGGATATGTAGATCAAGTGATTGAAATTGTTAGTCCAAGTGGTGCAGTGTATTATCTGTTGTGTGCATAGTGTCTTTGATAGTCGTTTAAGTGGATAGGTGATGACAATTCAAACAATGATAGGGTTCAAAAAGGTAAATGGACTATCATGTTGTCTTCCTCCAGTTTTTACTAGAAACTTACATGCCTCCACTTGCTGAATATCTTTTGACACGGATTGGATGATTCTATTTATAGCCTACAAGGCATATAAGACTAGTGACCGTCTGTGTGCTTTTTTTGTTCAAGTTGACATCAAGTATCATCCCACCTAGCAATACTAGAGTAGAAATGCCTCAGAGTTGAATCTGTTTTTGGTCTAGTGGAGTTATCATTAAAGATTTGAGAAGTTATTTGGTTGATGATGAGGATATTTTTAATTATCCCCCCCCCCCACCCCCTTAAATATAAATTTTTATATTTTTTTTTTTTTTTAATATAATGATGTTCCATAAAACAATTCAAACCCTAGTTTTAAAAGATTGAGTTTACTAAGATAGGAAATGAACATGTTAAATCTGTTAAACAGTGGGTAAAACCTAGGATGGTCACTCAACTTCCTTGATGGTAGATAGAATTATTGAAATGGAAGACGACTCTCAAGAACTAGGGTTAGGTCTTTGGGTTTACAATTCTAAGAAAGCTTGGGTTTTTGTTTGTGGAAGTCACAAACATCTAATAAAAGACTGTGATTTTCATTGAAAAGAGATTGCCTAAAGAATATATTTTGGAAAGGGTACTAGAGTCACAGGGAAGTTAGACTATTGTACAACACTCAAAGGAATAAAATATCAAAATAAATTGGTTCAACTGCAGTTCTTAACTAGGTCTGGAAGTAATACCATTTAGTACTGCCAAGTAGTATGTAAATATTGCTACCCCTTAAAATAGAGTGAAATTTCAAAATCCAAAATATAAATACTTTTTCTAAGTCACATTTCACCTATTAGAAGCCCTTTTTATAAATCAACCCAAGTGATTAATACCAGGGTTTTTCAAAAGGAAAAGTTAATATGTTAAAGTTATATGGTGTTAACTACTGCCTGGGCAATTAGCCAGTCTTGTTACTGTTAAGGGAAATGGGGTCACTGCTGTTAAGGCCTCAGCAGGTTATGTTTGGAGACCTAAAATGACTGATTTAAACAATGGCTCCAAAGACAATAGTGGATCATGGATCTCAAAAAGAGTAAATTATATTGATCCACAAGGCAGACTTAAAGTCAGTAGTGGCTTGGGTCCCCAAGAGAAACTGACTCTCTTATTTTTTTTATAGGGGAATCCACACAAGCTTTAAAGTACAATAGGATTGCATGTTTGACAACTGGGATGCTTATGCAGCATATGACAGGAAACAAAGCCCTACTTACTTGACATATAATGATATTGATGGAGGTGTTTGTTGCCTTTGGTGGAAAGTACTGAGGTGTAAGATACAGGTTTGGTAAGATTAGAACTAATTAAATAGACTTTGAAGATGTGTTTTTTGTGAAGGAACTGAAGTTTAATCTTTTCTCTGTCTCACAAATATGTGACAAGAAAAACAGTGTTCTTTTCACTGAAACTGAATGTCTTATTTTGTCTCCTGACTTTAAGCTAATTGATGAAAGTAAGTACTGCTTAGAGTCCCAGGCAAAAACAATATGTAACAACTTTGAATTTAAGAATGTTTGTTACCTTCTGGAGATTTTAACTAGTTTATTGCAAACAGCCATAAATGATGAGTCTAAGTTATGGCATAGGAGGCTGGGTCATTTACGTTGAATTTTAAAACAATGGAATAAACTTAGTGAAGGAAACCTTGACGAGGTCTTCCTTCAAAGACTTTTGAAAATGACCATACTTATGTTGCTTGTCATAAAGGAAAGCAACACAAAGCCTCCTGTAAGACCAAACATGTGAGCTCTATCAACCAACCTTTACATATGTTGCATATGGACTTATTTGGACCAACATCTGTAAGGGGTATCAACCATAAGACCTATTGCCTTGTAGTGACTAATGACTTTAGTAGGTTTAGCTGGGTTTTCTTCTTAGCTACTAAGAGTGAAACTAGTAGGATTCTTAAGAAATTTATCACAAAAGTAGAAAACCAATTAAACCATAAGGTTAAAGTAATCATGTCAGATAATGGGACAGAATTCAAAAACAGAGAAATGGATGAATTCTGTAGCAAAAGGGATTAAAGGGAATATAGTGTTGCCCAGAATCTCGATAAACAAAATGGAGTTGTTGAGAGAAAGAATAGGCTCTGATTGATGGCAGCTAGGAGATCATGCTAGCAGACTCATTCCTACCTACTAGTATTTTGAGGCTAAAGGAAGTTAATACTGCTTGTTAATGTCATGAAATAGGTTTAGTGACAAGCATTATAACAAGAATCCTATGAATTATTATTGGCAGAGCACCATGCATAAGTTTTATTAGACCTTTTTGGATTGTCCTGTTTTTACTCTCCTAAATACCTAGACCCTTTAGGCAAGTTTGTACGGGAAAAGGCCTGAGGATAGGGTTTTTAGTTGGGTACTCTGTTCATAGCAAGGCTTTCAGGGTATTTAACACTGAAACCAGAAAAGTTGAAGAGAATTTGCATGTAAACTTTATTGAAAATAAACCAAATGTTGTAGGGCAAGGACCTAACTGTCTTTTTGATATTGATTCCTTAACAAATTCTATTAATTATCAACCAGTTACTGCAGGGAATCAAACTAACAAAAATGTCAGACCACAAGAAACTAATGGCAATACATGTTTGAAGAAAAATGTTGATGCTGGACAAACGGAAGAAGAGAATGTGTCTACTCAATAATATATTGGTTCACGTTATGAGTCATCCTATCTCTTCAAGCTACAGAGAGCTCAAATGAAACGGCTGAGGTTGTTACGTTGATGATGATGCTTGTAAAAGACCTGTACACAAGAAACAGCAAAGTGAGTTTTTCATTTATTCAGAAGTGAGTATGATCAAGCCTTGAAGAATGTTCTTGATAAGATGATGGATCAAGAGAAGGAGGCTACAGAGCAATCAGATGCTGTTAGAAAAGAGTTTGAAGCTCACTGTGATTATAACATCTCGTGTTTTAGGTCATTGTACGACATTATGTAATGCACAATTTATTTTTAGGGTTTTACGCGTTTACTCTTAAACCGTAAACGTTAAGTTAAATCGCGTAAACTAAAAATGATCATTCAATGTAAACGGGCATTAAACAATTAAACATTTACATCAAGCAAGTGTTAAATGATTATTATGAGGATGATTATCAACTTTGTTCATCTTATTTTTATTGGCTACGTAAAATGCTTACGTTTCGCAATAAAACGCGTTTTGGCATTCCCGGAAGCACCAAAACCTAATACGCTTAATCAAGACCCACAACTGATTATACCCATACAAAAAATAATCATCCATATTATCTATACATAAGCCTATGTGCCGGATTTCTAGTGATAGGATCAACAAATATCAAGTTTTATGTCAACTTGCCTTAAATATCAAGGATAACAAATATCTAGGGAACCAAGGTCTTACACCTTTCTCGCCACTTGACTACTTGCACTATGAACCTTCATAGTAAGTCCCTAACTAAATATATTGTCTAGATTAATGAGGTCTAAGTTTAGCAAGTAAACTCATAACTCTCTCATTTGCAAAGTGAAAACAAATCAAAACCTCTCTTTTCTCTCTACCTATCCCACGGCTCAAAAACCTTAACAAACACAATCCATAGTTTTCGTTTCACTTGTTTGATTTTTCTTCACCATATTAGTGATTTACTATATAATACTTTAGGTCATTCTTCTCTATGAGAATTGAAGGTAATTGTAAGCTTTGAAAGGTGTTTTAATATAGATATTGGCAGTAGGGTTTTTGGTTGAAATTAGGGTTTTTGGTGTGATTGTTATTATCTTCTCTACTCATCCAAGCAAGGTTATATATAAGGCTTAATCTTTTCATAACTAAGATTTTATATGTTCATATGTTATATTTAGCTAATGCCATAGTCTAACTCCCTAGACATCGGATGTCCAGAAGCGACATCAACCATATCGACAAATCCATAAATTGTCCTCCGTGCCTTAGAATAAGGGGTCGTACCTGCATATGCAGGTTATCTGTCCTTAAGAACAGCACCGGCTGCTGAACTCTCCCCGACCTCATGACTAGGGGTGGGAGAAGCAAAACGCACCCTCTTCCAAAGCGGTAAACAACTCTCGGGAATCTCAATATGAGTAGGGCTATTGGGTGGTGGTGATGGTATAGGTAATGGTGGTGATGGTATCTGTGGTAATGGAGATGATAGTGGAGTAAGTGGTGATGGTGGTGGGGTGGTTAAGGCAAGAAGTCTCTCGACCTCTTCCCTAGGAGGAAGTGATATGGATGGCTCATCCCGGATAGATATCCTGGCAGTCATACGGTGTACAGGTGGGACAGAGTCGGCCGGAGCTGGGTGCTCCTCCTCCTCCTCATCCTCGTCCTCGTCCTCATCATCATCATCATCATCATCCCTATCAGCAGGGTAATCAGCTGGATCCTCCTCGGGATCCTCATCGTCCTCCTCCGGCTCCTCCTCCGGATCAGACTCAGGAACATATCCTGGTGAATCTGCAGTGGGTGAGGCAGCAGCAGGTAGTGGCTGCTCCTCGGCCGGGAGTATCTCATCCTCCTGTGGTATGTACTCAGGGTACATCGGCTCAGGAACAAAGTCCAGTGGGGGAGGTGACTGCGGCTCCTCGGGGCCAGGTATGTAGTCAGGCGATGGTGGAACCTGATAAGCAGCCATTATGTAAGCATATGGGTCCTCTGGCATAATGGGTGGTCCATCGACTCCTGGTGAACCAATGTCTGACCCATCCTCAAATGGACTGGACACTGCCGTGTAGGTGACCGTGGAATCTTCCGAATCTGACATAACCGTATCTGAAACTCCAACATAACTTATATTAGTATTTAATATAAGACTCTTATAGTAATATACATTTATATCATAACATGTATATCAATCATGAATATCAATCATGCATGCATCTAGCCTAACCGACTAATGCACAATTAGTGTATGTATGTCCCGTGAAAACCCCTTTGTATGAATGCAATGTTTGAAAACGGTTATAGTCCAGCAAAAACATTTGACCTGGTTCTCTATAACCTTGGCTCTTGATACCAATCTGTAACACCCCCAAATTGGGTCGCAGCGGAATAAGGGTCCGGGGCGTGTTACTTCTCAGATCAATAACACAAGATAATATAAGAACGACCAAAAAGTCGTTTAAAACTGATACATTGGATTTAATAAAGTATGTGTTACAAAAGCCCGAAGCTTTACTTGTTTACTTGTTATTATTACAAAGATTTCCAGCCCATAACAGATATACAAAATGTAATGCGACTAAATCTTTAATGCATGACTTCAAAATATAACCACCAATGTATCCTTCGCACCTCGTGCTTAATGACCTCCTGAAAAACATTGCATTTAAAACGTCAACATAAAGTTGGTGAATTTCATAGGTTTATGTAAATGTATATGCAGGACCGCAAGACTTTCCCCGTGATAATGCAACAGATGCAGACATCACAAAATGTAATTACGTTTTCCTAAGCTCATGACACTGAAGCTCGACATATATGAATACAATACATAAATATTGCCTACATTGCCCGTGATGATGTTCAACCCGTAACATCCAAAATCCGACATGATATACGTTCGTTTCCAGTGATAGCTAGTCACCCGAACGGGGAGGTCAATCCCAAATAGATCTATCTAAAATCATTCGCGCTCACTTTCCAGTAATTGACAGTTCATGATTCATGGGCATAGTGGGTTAACGCTACTTAGGCAAAACGTAATCATGATAAAATGTACACTTGCGTCCAATTTGTAAAACATGCATATGTTTCTCACCCCAAAACTTGTAAATCAATAATTGTAAAACATGGGGCTATGAACTCACCTTTAGTGAGTAAATGGATAATAAAATATCCCAAATGGAAACGCGTCACGCTAACGCCCGAATGCAACCTAGTTAATATAGGTCGAATCAGTATTCAAGTACGTTGTCTAACAACAACCATATATAATCCTATATAGTTATCATCGTACTATCGTTCGGGCTATCATAATTTTAAGAGGTCATGACATGACGTACGAGGAGTTAGGACACTTTAAATCGTAAATCCAACAACTCGTCAATACGCCATCCGAAGAAGCCTCATTATGAAATTCCCTAGTAATATAGCATTTTGATAACTAATAACATATATATTTCTATATAGCTATATCACCATCTAATCGTTTAAGTGAAATCGTAATTATAAAGTAAAAACGTTTATAATTACGCCTTTAGTAAAAATGACATAACTTTGTCGTTTTAAGTCTGTTTCTCGCGTTTCTTACGCGATGATCTTATCTTGTTGTTCAAACGAACGAATTTATAGGCCATACCTGAGCGTCTCCCCCTCAGCCCAACAGATAGGCGAATGGCATTAGCGACCATACAACGCCTCAAAAGGTGCAACTTTAATACTCGTATGATAGCTGTTGTTGTAGGAAAACTCTATCAATGGTAGATGGCTGTCCCATCCCTTTCCGAAGTCCATCACACATGCTCATAGCATATCTTCTAACGTTTGGATGGTCCTCTCACTTTGACCATCTGTTTGTTGGAGTAAGTAGGACGTACTCATATCCAATTGGAGTACCTAGGCTTCGTTCATGATTTCGCAGAAATAGCACGTAAACTATTGGTCTCGATCAGAAATAATCAAAACTGGTACTCCATGTCTCGAGACTACTTCCTTCAAGTATTGTCTCGTCAACTTCTCCATTGTGTCGGTTTACTTCATTGGTAAGAAATGGGCAGACTTTGTAACTCGGTCTACAATTACCCAAATTATATCTTAACCAGACGTCATCTTAGGTAACTTGGTAATAAAATCCATAATAATGTTCTCTCATTTCCATACTGGGAATTTAAGTTAACTAAACAAAACACAGATGTTTTGTATTCTGCTTTAACCTTTGCACAAGTCTTTCATTTACTGACATAACAAGGCAATTTACTGCTTTCATGTTGGGCCAGCAGTATAGATTCTTTAAATCTTGGTACATCTTGTCCGATCCTGGGTGGATTGAATACTTTGACTTATGTGACTCGTGCATAATCAAAGCTCTTAAGTCACCAAAATAGGGTATCCAACTTCTATTCTTCAAACACAATGTTCTGTCGGTACGTTGCTTCATATTCTTAATCATGCCACACAAATGTTCTGTTTCATAATTCTCTTCCTTTCTTGCCTCAACCTGAGCATTCAAGATCTGCACAGGGAGGTTTAAACTAATTGTCATAACCAAGGCTCAAACTCATAGTGGCTTAGGTCTACTCTTTCGGCTTAACGCATCAGCCACCACATTCGCCTTTCTTGGGTGATAACGTAATTCATAGTCGTAGTCACTTAACAACTCTAACCATCTTCGTTGTCTCATGTTCAACTCTTTCTGCTCTAGGATATGTTGCAAACTCTTATGTTCAGTGAACACAACGCACTTTGTGCCGTAAAGGTAATGTCTCCACATCTTGAGAGCGAACACCACAGCTCCTAATTCCAAATCATGTGTCGTGTAGTTCTTCTCTTAGATTTTAAGTTGGCGGGATGCATAAGCTATGACTTTCTCCTTCTGCATCAACACTACGCCTAATCCCTTGTGAGAAGCATCACAATATACTATGAAGTTTTCACTTCCTTCAGGCAATGCCAAAATCCAAGTTAGGCCAAACATAACTTTTGTTTCAATTATTTTAGAAATTAGTTCTTCCTCCCTTTTCACCCCAATTTGTAACTTTACCACATTTCTTAAATCACTATTTCATCAATAGGCTTGCGAGGCAATCTTGGAGAAACCTTCGATAAATCGTCGGTAGTAACCGACAAGACCTAGAAATTGGAGAATTTTTGTTGGAGTCTTGGGTGATTCCCAATCCTTGATTGGCTCAATCTTCGTGGGACCAACGTGAATGCCTTCACTATCAATCACGTGTCCAAGAAATTGTATCTTTGACAGCTAAAAGTCGCACTTTGAGAAGTTAGTGTACAATTCTTCCTTCTTGAGCAACTCCAAAATTAGTCTAAATTTGCATCATGTTCTTCCTTGGTCTTAGAGTAGATCAAGATATCATCGATGAACACGATCATGAATTTATCTAAGTATGGTCTGCATACCCGGTTCATCAAGTCCATGAATACTGCTGGCGTGTTAGTCAACCCGAAAAGCATCACTTGTAACTCGTAGTAACCATAGCGGGTCCTAAATGCCGTCTTTGGAATATCCTCATCATGAACTCTGAGTTGGTGATAACCAGACCTCAAGTCAATTTTTGAGTACACACTTGATCCTTACAACTGATCAAACAAGTCGTCGATTCTCGAATAATTTTGGGGTTTTTTTAAAAAAAAAATCGATTCTTTACAGTAAGCTTGTTAAGTTCACGGTAGTCGATACACATCCGAAAAGAGCCTTCTTTCTTTTTGACAAACAAAACATGAGCTTCCTAGGGTGAGGAACTTGGTCTTATAAATCCTTTGTCAGAAAGTACTTGTAGTTGAGTAGAAAATTCTTCCATTTCCGACAGTCCTAATCTATACGGGGCTCGAGCTACAGGTGCAACCCCTAGGACTAAGTCAATTTAGAATTCAACTTGTCATATTTATGGCAATCCAGGTAAGTCTTCAGGAAAGACTTCTGGAAAGTCCTATACCATTGGCACATCTTCGAGTCGCTTCTCTTTTGACTTGTCTTTGTTTTCTTTCATCGTAACCTGCGCCAGAAATAGTTGACAACCTTTCTCTATATACTTTTGGGCCTTTACACATGATATAATGCTCAACGTTGATTTCTTCTCCTTGTCACTTTTGTCTCCTTGAACGATCAGAATTTTGTTTCCGTAAGGAATACACACTATCTTCTTGTCACAAACAATCACTGCATGATTCTTTGCTAACCAATCCATGCCGATGATAACGTCAAAACTACCTAAATCTATAGGCATCAGGTCGATATTAAATAGATGTCCTAACAATCCTAATGTACAACCCCTAAGCAACGGTTGACTTGTCATCTCTGTGAAGTTCTCTATCACTACTCGACAAGTGTAGCTAGAACGTCCAAGGGCAAAATGAAAGATATCTAGCAATGCACTAAAAGTATTTGATATGAAACTTTTATCGGCACCTAAATCAAATAACATATAAGCATGATGATCGTTGAGAAGGAACGTACCCATGACAGTGTTAGAACCTATGTTAGCGTTACCTCCTCCTAGGATATATGCTTTGCCTCTTGCATCAGGAACTCTTGCTTTGTTCCCCACATTTAGTCTAGACATTGGACAAATCCTTCTGGTAATGTCCATGTGCACCACACTCAAAACACGTAATAACTCCATGATTCGGCCCTGGAGTTCCTTAAGTAGTTGTGGCAATTATAGCCCTGCAATCTCTTGTCATGTGTCCAACATTCATACAGTTGTTACACTTCACAGTACACTGTCCTTCGTGGTGTAGCTTACACCTATTGCATAAAAGAAGTGTTCCTTCATAACCAATCTCTTCTTACTATTACCAGCCGTATAGGCTCTAGCAACATTCTGGCCTCCAGTATTCTGTTGTTTGAGGGTAAATGTTGCCCACGGTTTTTTTTAAAATTTGTTGTTTTAATTTACTCCTCTTGCTCTCTGTGTTTTTCAAGCAAAAACATAACCCTTTAACTTTTTAATCCATCAAGTTGTTGGCAATTCGAACAGACATCTTGTAGTCTTGGGGTTCTGTCAACAATCACATTTCCTTAGCTATTATCAGGAAGACCTCTAATAATTTCTCCACCCGATCTTCCTCCTCGGGGAACCATTTTGGTACACATCATGGTAAGTTCTTGGAACCTTTGAGTGTAAGTAGCCATGTCATTGTTTTTCATCGACAAATTCCACAACTCGGTTTCCATCTTTTGAATCTCATTTCTTGGATAGTACACTTCAATCATCAGCTTCATCAACTCTCTCCATAATAAAGCGTATGCACCATCAGTTACGATGGTTCTCTTATGAGAGTTCCACCAGTTAATGCTATATGCATCGTCGATTAAAGTTACATGTTGCATACGTTCACCTGATATCCTCCCGACAGTGGCTCATGTGAAAACATAGTTTCCATCTTTTCACTCATCCAACTTTATCAAAACCAACCACAGACCTTTTGTTCTTTAAAACTCAGTGGTTGACATATCTTGAAATCTGGTAAGTACATTCACGAGCAACATCCTATCGCCTCTTCCATTCACATTACGGTTCTCATCACCGTCACCGTTGTCACCTCCATTGTTCCCATTTCTAGCACCACATTTATTACTATTTCCATTACCATTTCCTCCTCCATTGTCATTCCCATTCCCGAGTTTAAGATCTCGATTAACTTGGCGAGCCTCTAGAGCTATGTCCACACATTGGTTGATCATTTCTTCAATTGCGGCATGGGTCATCCCGAAAGAGTTAGGGGGTTTATTAGGGATTGATATGCATTGTTCTAACATCACAAGACACAACCCATGTTGAGATTTTTGAAATGATACACAACTATTAGATAACAAAATTTTAATGCATGCTATGAAATAAAATATAATTACAACACGATTGCCAGAACGAATAAATAACAATATAGATAAATAAGCGAGAGAATCAAAACAAGCTTTTCATTTCATGAATAAAAGCATACTTCGATTACAACCAAATCCAAAATAGGTACATGATCTACAATTATTTCTACTGCTAACATCTAGACCTAGCCATCAGTCTAGTGTCCTACATGATCACGGTACTACTAGTCTAAGGGCGAAAACCCAAACGCCTCTCAAGATACGACTCCAACCTCCTAACTCTCCTCCGACTATCATCACGATCCCTATGAACCTAATGAAACTCCTCCTGTGAAAGAGACATGTGAAAACGAAGACTATTCACATGATCCCTCTCGATATCCAACATAGCACAAACCTTGAGGTTCTCCATCCTTAAGCTCTCAATCCTCTCAATCATCTCAGCTCTCTCTCCCCTGGCTATCAACTAATCAGGCTCCAACCGTCTCTGAACAGTCTCAATCCTGACAATCCTATCAATACGAACCTCAGACATGATGGTAAAAGTCATACACAGCATCATCCAAGTCAATCGGCATATCCTCAAATGACCTAACAGTGCCATCCCTAGTGCTAGACGAATCATAAGAATCCTCTCTAGCTGGCTCTACAATCTCCTCCTCAACTATCGGTGTCGAAATCAGGTCGACACCTACCTTAACTGTGTGTCCAGAATTGGTGTCAGCCTCATACTCCTCTGTGTCATCCCTGACATCCCTAGGGTCAATCTTAACGTGATCTCTAACATCATCCCTATCACCAATACCTAACTCCATATCAACCTCAGTCTCTATAGGATCAACTTCGGTATCCTCCTATATGCTAGCCTCAAACGAATATGAATATCTGAACCTCTTACGATACGGTAAGAGATCAGCACGGGTAGGAGATAATGATCTCATAACTGGTGTAGATGATGGTACCGAATCGACCAGGGACCAACATCTCTTGCGAGATGGTTCAGCAGAATGTGAAGATGAATGCAGTGGTCTCTCTGATGAATCTCCTGATGATGACTCTGATGTAGTCGGTAGACACAAAGTAGATAATGGAGCAGCACACCAATGACAAAATGCCTCACTATGTCATGGTGCTCTCCTCGGGGGGTAACCCAATCTAGGTGATACAACTCTAGTCAAAGATCCAAAATGAGCCTGACCTGGTGCATCTAAACCCAAAGAATGAATTGGCAAAGAATCCAAAGATGAACCAGAAGAAGATGGGCGGTGGTCTGAAGAATGAGGTGATACACACCTCCATGCTAATCTGCGAGCTGGTAAAGGTCCAACCCTCTTCCTCGCAGTCATAACCCTCCTCTGGTTGGATCAGAATAGCTGCTCATCGACGAGTCTCGGGCGAGGAAGTAACAGGAGCAATAGCGAAATCAGATGGTGATGATGAACGGGCTGTTACCCTACTCCTCTAATGAGCAACGGTAGTAACATAAGGGTCATGCGATGGTGGTCCATCAGAAGAATCAGAAGCCTTATGAGAATCGGTGTATAAGAATGGTGAAGTAGCTGGTAACGGGGTAATGTACTCTGGAGAATCCATCTTATCAGATGAATTAGAATCGGAATCCAAATAGGGAACCAAGCCCACAAAATCAGTGGTGAAGCGACACTCGAGTCGTCTTAACCACAGGAGCGGCAGATGAAATAACAGGTGCAATAGTAGAAGTCTCTAGAGCAACCACGAGAAATAGAAGAATAACAAGAAGACTATTACCAAAAAGAATAACCCAAGATGTGCGGTGATCACCACATTCTCATCCTAGATAATCAGAAAAAGAGCAAAAGCTGAAGCTGTCATGCTGATCTGTCACCAAGCACAAGTTAATATAAATCTCCTTTATATGAACCATTCAAGGCATAATGAAATGTATGATAATATGCAAGGTAAATATGGCAATATATAAATCTCCACAGGTATATATAATGAGTTTTATATATAATAGCTATAGTATATATATATATATATATATAGTATATTATATAATTAGTATATATATATAGCATGAAAGACAACACATAAGCACATATAGAGGCACATAGGATCACATACTGGTTATAGACCAGACCTAATATAATTACCCAGTTCTCTATAACCTTGGCTCTGATTACCAATCTGTTACACCCCCAGATGGGGCCTAGACGGAATACATGTCCGAGGGCATGACGTCATAACAATCCGAATATAAAGCAATAAAGAATGACCACTAATCATGGATGTTTAAAAAAAGTTGTACTTGTTGCATAAAGAAAATTAATTTAAGTTTTACAACCAAACATATGAAAGTTAAATGTAGTGGAAGCATAATAAAGTTTGATAATGACAACGAGTATATAAATAGATAAATCTTAAAATCGGCGAAGTCACATAGCACATAGACTCTATTTAGCATCAAGAATCAAGCCAAGCTAAGCACCTGAGAAAACATGTTTAAAACGTCAATATAATGTTGGTGAATTCATAGGTTTTAAGTTTAATAAAGAGTGGACCACAAGATTTCAAAACGTATGCGACTACTATAACAGATACAACATCACATAAAAAGTATTTACTGCTGCGCTAAGCTCATGACACCGATGCTAATAACAATAGGGCATATCATATCATGCCACATAGTATTCCTGCCCTTAACTGGTGTCCCAAACCAAAGACCACCACAACGCACAATCGACATGACATATATCTGTTTGTTCGCAGCTAATTTAGAACCAAACCAGATAGGGGTAATTAGTCCCAATAGATCTATTTATTCATTCGCGCTCACTTAACCAATCCAATTGGCCATAGGTGACTAACGGTTCATGATAGTTCGGGCAATAGTGGTTTGTAAGCAAACTTAGGCAACACATAAACATGTAAAACTCACGTTAAGAACTTGTGTCCAATTTTAAAAGCAAACAATGTTTCTCACCCCAAAGTATAAAGCATTTGTAAATCGGTAAAAACGTGGGGCTATGAACTCACCTTAAGCAAGTGGTGAATCGATAATCAACGGAGAAGTAATAAAGCCGAAGGATCCTACACGCGACCTAAATAAACGACGCGTCTTAGGAAAACGAAAGATAACCGAAACTTGTACGATACGCTTTCAAGAGAAAAGACATCCATGTGTGTTTGCGCTTTAGTTTATTTAATAAAGTATGACTAAATAAAATTATAGAGTTTTTCGTTAAGTTCCGACGTTTATCCGAAAATTGCCATTTTTAGTAACTTTCTATTTTGGGTAAGTTTTTAGTTTCGGGACGTTAATACCGTCCCCTATAAATTGATATATCCATATTTCCTAAACGCACTATCTCGACCTAAACGCTTGACTCATATGTTCACTTAACTAATATGTGCTAAAATATATCATTTTTAGAAATCCTACATTTTTGTTAGTCTCGACATCTCATAAAAATGTTTATGACATCTCTAAAGTTTCCAATTAATATCCTAAGGTTTCTATATGTTTCGCTAAGGTTTTAAAAGCTCAAATAAGCCCGAAAGTGTCCGTAAACCTTATTTATTAATCCAATCAGCAACTACATTATTTGTTTTTCCAAAAAGTGTTTCAAAATTCATTTCGCCATAACTTGGCCGTTTAAAGTCCGTTTTTGGTGTTTAATATACGGAAATCTATCTATACGAAACGAGCTATCCAAAAACTACTTTTTCGACTATTGAAAACATTTTTAAGTGTCCTACAACCTCTTTTACATTTTCAATCAGCAACTCACATTTTCGAATATGTACCATAGACTTAACCATAGACTCAACCATAAGACCGCCATAGTGTCTAGTCCAACCTAACTTCTTTTTCGCCAAAACTAACCAACAAAACCACTCTTAATCTATCCTAACCTCATCATATCTATTGTTGCAACCCACTTTTCAACTCATCTCACCATAGCTTATAAAACAACAAACATAATACTTCCATTTTTATAAAAGTTGTCAAGATATTTTTATCATTTCTTTTTATAAAAGTAACACAAATACATGGACTCTTAAACTTGAACAATATTCATAAGAATAAAAAAAAATAAAACAAGAGATGGGCCAAGAATGCTTACAAGAATAAAGAAATAAGTAGAGAATCACAAGATCTATACCCAAAATGACTAGATCTATAAAACCCACTTATAAAATTAAAAACCCTAATTTTATAACCTTGAGAAAACACTTGGAAATCAACCAAACAACACTTGGATATAACTTAGCTAACCTTGGAAATAAACTTGAAATGATTGGATCTTGTAAGAAATCAAAGGAAACTCAAACCCTAGTGAGGGGGGTTTTGAGCCGTAGGTTAGCAAGAAGGGATGAGAGAAAGAAAATGCTGGTGGCTTTGAAATGGGAATGATAACTCTAATTGTGTGATATAAGATGTATTTATAGGAGTGAACTAGGGTTTTATGACTTGGTTGGAAGCATCAAGTGGCTAACACACACCAAAGGGGTGTGCCTTTGTGGTTTCTGTCGAAACTAGTTACAAGGACCCAAATGGGTTCAAATTTTAAATCATGGTTCACTATAGATGCATAAGTTGGTCATGTTGAGGTCAAATGTACAAGTAGAATCCTTATATACATGTATGTGTCACATGGGAAGGTCAAACTAGTGAAGAGTGCATGAGAGTGACTCCCTCATAAGTCACTATCTTATGCTTACATGATCACATGCATGGGAAATCCAAAAGATGCTTCTTGAATTAATTTAGAGCTCAAGGTGTTTTGGTCTTGAGTTTTAGGCGTCCAGTATGTCAAGAGAGAGGAGGTGAACAAAAATTTTAACATTACAATGCTTGACGGATGATAACTCGAGTTTACATGAAAAGATTGCGGGTTTCTAGGGTTCCGTTTGGTCAAAAACGCGAAAAACGCAATTTAAAAGATAAAACCCTAAAATTAATATCGGAAGTGATTAAAAATCACGAAGCACTTAGAAAAGTTAAAATATCTCATTTAAGGCCTAAATTTATTTAATAACTGATGCCGGGACACACCTGATGACGTTTTTCAAATTTACGCGGTTTACTTCCCGGTAAACTGTCAGATTCAAACGTAACATGTAAAAGTCAAAGATAATAATCAGAAAGGTTTAAAATGCTGACTTGAAATTTACGGGGTGTGACAGGATGCCATTTTTGTTAAAGAGAACGAATATCGATGCCATTTTTGTCAAAGAGACGTTGAAGCGCGTGGTTATAGAATTCACCACCATGATCACATGGGAATGCTTTAATTTTAACTTTAAATTGAGTTTTAACGAAAGAACGAAATTGAACAAATTTACTAAAGGTATTAGATTTTTTTTGCAATGGATAAACCCACACATAATGAGAAAAATGTTCTAAAACAAAACATAATATTTTATTCCACTAATGCTCAGTATGGGAGAAGTCCAGAAATCTGAGTGCACAATAACAAAAGAAAAGTTAACAGTTCACTCAGAACTGACAAATGGAAGTCGTACGTGTTTGCCAAGTTGAAAAGCATGACAAAGTACGAGAGACTTCGTTTTATTACACAAAATACTATTACAATGCAAAAGAGACCGTAACATTTCACTTTCAGGATGACCTAGTCATTGGTACTACGTATGCTGACTTGTAATGAAAGCTTGGGGAGAGGTGGTGGGCTTGGTGACAAGATAAAGATCTCCAGTAGTGTCACACCGAAGAAGGATCTGACGAGTCGAACAATCCTTCACACGAAACCAAATTCATCAAATTCAATTGAGCACTTGTTATCACGGGTAAATTTTTTGACAACAATTAAGTTTTTAACAATATGAGGTGTGACAAGGAAATGATTTAGGTGCAAGGGTCGGTACGGATTTGACAAAGTGTTATGGCCAGTGTTAGTGATGAGTATGGAAGCACCGTTACCAACAAAGACACATGGATAAATGTGTTCATTAGAAATATAACTTAAATTATTTGCATTTGAATTTAGATGTAAGAACGCACATGTGTCCATGTTCCACCCGGCATCTCCGA
Source organism: Tanacetum coccineum (assembly GCA_026074375.1). Taxonomy (NCBI): domain Eukaryota; kingdom Viridiplantae; phylum Streptophyta; class Magnoliopsida; order Asterales; family Asteraceae; genus Tanacetum; species Tanacetum coccineum. Next base: position 22,220 of record BQNB010095084.1, read on the forward strand.
ATCCTTTAAAGTCAAAGTACTAAAAGCAAGAGGCAAATTAGTCTCTTGAGTATCAAAACATTTACCATGTTGGACCTGCTGAGAATCTACGTGCGCCCGAATTTACAGACCCATCAAACTGTTTGACCCGCGTTGTACATTAAGCCCGTTGGACCTACGAAAGCACGGGCCTAAGCTGAATGCCCACATTGGGCTGAGTTGGGCTATGAAAGGAGGCGCTGATGGGACTGGAGTAACTGTGACAGGGGTGGTAATTCAGGTCGGGTTCGGGTTGACAGGTTGGCAGGTTAGAAAACCTCAACCCAAACCTGACCCATTTAAATAATCGGGTTAACTATGTCAACCCTAACCTGTTTACACATAACCCGAACCTGACCTATTTAACCCATATATATACTTAGGTTGGCGAGTTAAATATGTTACACGCGTTAAATAGGTTTAACGGGTTTCACGTTGACCCATTTAACCTGTTTTATATATAAAAGTTGGCACATTACACGGGTTAAACACGTTAAATGGATTTTGAGGTCGACCCGTTTAACTCATTTAACCCATTTAACCCGTACAATAAAATATAAATTATTTTAAATTTAAGAAAAAAATCTTAACCGGGTTGGCGGGTCGACTCGTTTAATTTATTCTCAACCCAAACCTGACATGTTTAATAAACGGGTTAGATGGGTCGACCCAAACCTGACCTATATCTATTTAGATTCAACCACCTGTTAATTTTCGTTTTGGTTTCAGGTCGGGTTTCGTGTCGGATCAAAAATTGCCACCGTAAGTGTGTGTAGACCTGAAGAAGTTAACCAAGTCCCATCTTATGCATATTATGTCGTGTAGTCTATTGAGGTGAATTCCCATTCCTACGATAATTATTGCGGAACCAGGCAAATAGGTTGTGGGGGCATTTTTTTTCTGACAATAGCATCAAAATGAGGAGAAAAATGAGTATCGAAATGATAAATTGAGTATTTTTACTTAAAGATGAAGGATTTATAAGGTTTTAAAGCGTTGAATGTTAAGTTTTAGTATGTGGGTGGGGGGCAATTTGAGTTTTTGATGGAGGGCACTTTCGAAAAAAGCTCAAAATCGAACAAAAATTACATTAAAATCTCATCTTGTCAGGCTAGCTATGGGGGAAGCCGCCACCCCATACTAAATACATGCATCCGCCCATGGTCCAAGCTACATTAGAATTGTTTCCAAAAACATTTGTTGCATGAATATCATGAAATAATTTACACTATCACCATACCAACACGACCCGCGAGAAAATTTACGGCAAACCGAACTAGAGTTAAAGACTGATGGACGTGAAGTAGTACCTTGGGAGCGAGATGTACCTGTTTGAGAGATTAGTGCGGTTGTAGAGTAAGGAGATATGCGGGAAGACGAAAAACAGTTATTCCTCCGATTCAAACGGGTCTCGGCAAGAGACACCACAGACCGAAAGGTTTCCAAATACACCACAGACGGAAAGGTTTCCAAATTCGAGAATGGATCCCGATTGATTATAACATGTGCCACCTGATTGTACTTGCCACTTAGGCCGTTAATAGAAAACGTGACAAGATCGTCTTCAGTGATGTTCGAGCCAAGGTTATCCAAACGTGTGGCAAGAGAATCAATCTTCCGAAAGTAGGCTTCAACAGTGAGGTCGCCAATGTCTAGGCTACGTAATTCGCCCACGAGTTCAACCATCTTCGACCTCTTGTTATCCTTTAATATCTTCTCCAAAAACTCCCACGCATCACGTGCGGTTTTAGGCTTGCATTTTAAGACCCGTTCTAAAAGTTGATCGAATATCGTCATGTAAATCCAGGATTTTATTATGGAGTCCACGGTGAGCCATTCTTTTGTGGGTGGTGTTGGGTTTGTAGTTGTGCTACTCGATGCGGGTGGTTGTATGAATTCAAGAGCTTTACAGCCACGCATTTGAACGATGAAAAGGTCATGCCAATTTGAGTAATTTTTCAGCATCTAGCTTAAGTGGCATAACATTTTTGAAGTTGGTCATGGTGAGGACCTTTGCATATTCGGATGGTGTGGGTGTGACGAGAGTTTCAGTTACCATGATGAAGATTAAAGTCACAACACTACTCTATTGGTGGAAAAAAATGTATTTGCTTTGACTTTGTGTAACCAGGATATATATGTGTGGTGTTGATTAAGAAAAACACAAATGGGTTACTGAGAATGAAAGGGACGGCAAGAATTGGTGGTGTTTTTTTTGAAGGGTGACTAAAAGTGACGACAAAGGTTTTGAGGATTAGGGTTTTTTTGAGTAAATTGCATTTTTGGTCCCTGTGGTATGGCCAAACTGCAGGTTTGAGACTCTAACTTTCGAAATTACAGTGATGGTCCCTATTTTCAAGTTTTGGTTGCAGGTTTGGTCCTTTTGGGTTGCATTTTTGGTCCATGTGGTTTGGCCAAATTGCAGGTTTGGTCCTAACCCGAGGACCAAATTTGCAACGGAAACTTGAAAATAAAGACCATCACTGCAATTTCGAAAGTTAGAGTCCCAAACCTGCAATTTGGCCATACCACAGGGACCAAAAATGCAATTAACTCGGTTTTTTTTGATAATTCCTGGTATTCTGATACTATGTAGAATTATGTTATCCCCTTGATTACAAATGATCACAACAAGCAATATTACTCGCGCGTTGCTGTGGGTGTTCATTTTTCGGGCGTTGTTGTTGTGGGCATTAATTTTATTTTATTTTCGAGTTTATTTTTTCGGTCTCATGTTTATTAGTTTGTTTTTGTTCTTAGAAAAAATTACATGTTTCGTCCCTATGGCTTATACCAAATATCAAGTTTCGTTCCTATTTTATTTTAATTACACTGGGCGTCCCTAATTTTGAAAACTTGCAACGCTGGCCGTCCCTATTTTGGATGGTCGTTAACTTTTTTCGTTAAGTCTGATATTTGTTGGGGCATTTTGGTCTTTTCCATTATAGGGACTAAACTTGTAATTTTTTTGTTCGTTTTAAATTTAAAAAAATGTTTTTATGTTATTATACGTAAAGAATTTAAAAAAAACTTTATAAAATTTTTAAAAAAATTCGTACTTTTAAAAATCTAATTTTTTTTAAATTAATTTTTTTTGTACTTTTTAAATTAAAAAATATTAAGTTGTTATTCGTTGAAAAATTTTAAAAAATTAAAAAAAAAATCGTACTTTTTAAAATCATAAATTTTTAAAATAAATTTAAATCTTTTTTCGTACTTTTTATATTTAAAAAAATAATTTTTAGGTTTAAATTTTTTTACAACAATCTAAAAAAAAATTCGTACATTTTAAAATCTTAATTTTTTTTAAACTCATCTCCAAATTTAAAATTTTTTTCAAATTCTTTTAAAAAAATTTGTACTTTGTAAAATCTTAAAGTTTTTTTACAAAAAAAAAAAAAAAAAAATCCTACTTTTTAAAATCTTAATTTAAAAAAAAAGTAAATTTAAATTTATTTTTTTTTAAAAATAAGAAAAAAAGTAAAAAAAAATCCGGAGTAAAAAGTAAAAATGTTTTAACTTTTTATTTTTTCTTAACTTTTAAAAAAATAATTTTTTTGTTAAATTTAAAAATGTACGAAAAAAATTTATAAGTTTTTTGTAAAAAAATTTAAACCTAAAAAAATATATTTTTAAATATAAATACGAAAAAAGATTTAAATTTATTTTAAAAAATTTAGATTTTAAAAAGTACGAACTTTTTTTTTAATTTTTTAA
>BQNB010095085.1:0-16656 GCA_026074375.1 Tanacetum coccineum
GGGAACTTCAAGAAATGCAGAGTGCTCAAACTGCAAGCACTTGCTTGATAAGATAACGGTACTCGAGGCAACGGTGGATATGTATATGCATCCGGAACAACACACAGTTAATTCAGCCGCACTATTTCACGAAGTTTACAATAACATGGGAAAACTTGATTTTGAGTAGTTTGTCATTTGGAATGTAATTCGTATGCTTTAAGCGTCGGTATGTAAGTCTCGTATGATTATCGTTCTAATATGTTTAAGTGTGTGTTTGTAAGTCGCTTGTGTTACTACAAGTGGTATGTATAATATTTAACTAAATGAATGTTTGTTTTTGTGTTACTTGACGAATGTGCATCTTAAAAAAGTATACGATATATCATGTTCAACTATAGAAGGGTAGTGCATATACTGACCGAACCGAGAAAACGGAGTGTTTTTTTATATAGTTATTATTTAAAACCACACAACGAACCGAGAAAACGAAGTGTTTTTTATATAGTTTTATATAGTTATATGTTAAACGCGTATTTTAAAACCACACAAGAAATCGAAATCTTGTTTTTTAGTATTGATAAAAAAAATACTAATCACTACGCTTAATCATTCACGTGAATGAACTTTTTTTAATAAAATCTTTCCCGGGCGACATGTCGCCCGGGAAAGTGAGCCGGAAAAATTGCCGCCAAGATTTTCGTTGATTTTTTTGGTCAAATTTTAACCACTCTTTCCGGGAAACTCTATTCAAACTTTGACTAAAAAGTCTATTAGAATTGGTGCCACGTCGGACGGACTTTTGTCGTTTAGTGGTGTTTCCCGGGCGACAAATGTCGACCGGGAAACAATCGTCACCTGTTCTACTTTTTCTTGTAGTGATGGATTGGCGTCACATGTTATGTCACCAACACCACCGCTCTCTCCGACACCATCCCGCCAAATGCCATTAAACTCACCCGTGACATTCCTCTAAATATATTAGCAACCATGAATCGTGACGTATGTACCTGGTCATATGAAGAACAAGACAAATATTCAAATAAGGTGATCATCATGAAAACAACATATATAAATGATTAGTGGTGCTTCCCTTGATATATCTCAGAGTGTACCATGTCTTGCCATAGATTTTACGTACGAAATATGCATGTGAGTTTAAAGATATGCACTGCCACAGCATTCTTTAACATGTCTAATTCCATTCAAGGCAAATATAAACACTACTGACGAGTCGTATATATGGATTTGAGCTCTTCTGATGAGTTTTTAAGCCTTTATTTCATTCAATAAATCAGATTACAATATATAACATAACCCAAAAAATCAGATTAGAATATATAACATAACCAAAAAAGTAGTAAAATAACTCGAAAGAAAATGAGATTTATGCCTGTAGTTTCATCCTAGAAGGTAGGAAAATATAAAAACAACCAAGATGATAATATTGGAAGCTATAATTACAACTATTCCACATCATCATACCCGATTGCACAAGTTATGTTAGAATTTCAAATTATATAATAGCATACTGTATGTGCATCCATCTATGTGGGACAAAAGACAACGGTGAATGGTTATACTTTGAATGGACAAAATACCACCACATCTCAACTCTCATGGCTTCGCCCACAATTTCATTGCTCCATTTCACATTCCCAAAGTCACAGCCGAGCCAACTTTTATCCCAACGTCCACAACTAATTACATTCATATCCACCCTCCCACAGTCTACGCGCATCAATTGGAACACCGCGCTATGAATGTACACACTGAGTCATAGAACGACATTGCTTGTGATGTCACCAGCCGCCGATCTCTCCCTGGTGGTTGACTTCAGCTTGAAGCTCACATTATGCATTTTGGTGGTATTTTTCTTATCGATCGACTCTTTACATTTTTGAGGTTGTAGCCAATAGCCATTGACGGCGTATGCCAAATTATGTAACGAGCAAGTGTAACATGTGAAAGAATAGTTCTCCTTATGCTGCACAAAGTGAGACCACAACTTTTGCTGATGGAGCTTGGTGTTTATATAGAGACTCCCCAACTCCCATGTTAGACCCACTCCTAACTTCCTAAGCCATAAAAACAACTATGGTTGAGCGTCTTAAAATGTTTTCAAGCTAAGAAGATGCTTTCATAGTTTCGTGTTGTTTATAACTTGCATCATTCCAAGCTTCCAAAATGGGTCAACCAACATGGACTGTTAAAGAAGAAGCTGTTGATACTTGATACAAAGAATTAATGATGGCTATTTAGAATATATAATACATTCTGACATGAGTTTGGGAGATAAATGATGTTGAGAGTGTATCAACAATTTATTATCTAAAACAAATGATCGAGTTACGTCAATGTTAAACATCCATTACCTTTATATATTGCTACGTCAAATCACGAACCTAGTGTTAGTCGGTTCGGATTAGATTCAGATTGAGTTGGTTTCTTTGACAGTTAAGAGTGATGAATGAGAATTTTCTTGATAATGGTTTTTGGTAGTGGTTATATTTTTGTTGTGTGAAGAAAATGGGATAGAAGTAGAAAATTGATAAGGAGGTTTAGTAACATGATTAATAATGTGTGTAATTTTGTATCACGATGTTTTATTGTTTGTAGTCAATATTAATGAATACAAACATGTTATCCTAATCTAGGATAGATATCCCACAAAAATAAACAAACATCCAACTCGCGTATTAGAGAATATGCAAGTTCCACATTTGCCTACAAAATTGTTATCCTATCATTTTATTTCTATATTGCATTAGAGTTGGTTTATCCTCGTGGGGATAGTTTCCGTCCCGCAGGTGGTCGCCCGAGATAGGTCGAGCGAAAAGCCGAAGGGGAATACTTCCCGGCGACTTACCCGGGAAGCGACAATCGTGGGGCCCACACAAGTTTCAGTCAACATAAGTTGCCACGTGGAAGTTCCCGGCGACATGTCCCGGGATACTAAATTTATAAATTGAATAATTAATATTGAAGCTTGATTATTAGTTAATTAAAATTACTAGATATCCCGGCGACATGGCGCCCGGATAACATGAAATAAATTGGCCTATCAAAGGAGCAATATTTTTGTCGTTTAAGTGGTACCATCCCGGCGACATGTGCCCGGGATAGTTTCTTAATATTTTTTCCCAAGTTTCCTCCCGGGCGACATGTAGCCCGGATAGAGTTTTAATATTTTTTCCACCTTTTCCCGGGCGACATGTCGCCCGGGAAACCCTTTAATAAATTTTTTGTTTAACTTATCCCGGGCGACATGTCGCCCGGGATAAGTCTGCATTTTTTTTGGTACTACAAACTACTGGGCGTGCACAAAAGGCTATTTCTAGGATTTTTTCGATAAATTTTCCGTAAAAAGGTACCAATACTCAAACCTGTATAAACCAATATATTAGCTTACTAACCAAATACATTACAACATCTACCATAACACATACGAGCTAAACGCATTGATATAATATAGCTAAATAATGTTTCTAAATTCGAATTAACAAACAATATGTGTCTTCAAATAACGGGTGACGAAGCCACCAACTTGCATTATCCGCAAGAATACAAGTCTATAATTCACCAAGAAACAATCTCAAACGTACGGGAAATCCAATAGTCACATAAGGTCGCCAAGATAACAAGTTCCAAAACACACGTTCTTTAAGACAACAAAAAGCATATTTACCCAACATCTCCTAACTATCGTCCTCATCCTCCCCGTCCTCGCCGTCATCCTCATCATCTCCCTGCTCATCATCCTCGCGCCCGCCACTCCCGCTGCCACCACCTATCTCAGGTTGTGACTAAAGTTGAGTAAGCATTTAGGAAAACTTGTCGTCACTCCTAAATAACTTCATGAACATGTTCACCTGACGCGTTAGCACCTTCTCTCTCTTTTTGAGCTTAACGACATCAGAGGAGTGCGTGCATGGAGGCGGAGGTGGAATGACCGTGCCCTGTCCTGGCAAAACCCTACCAACACAGAATGTGCCCCCGCTGCTTACCCTCAAAGCGAATCGATGGCCAGACTCATCCTCATTATAGGGCACACTCACCGTTCGCGGTGTTGAGCCTAGACCCTGTAGCCTCAGCATCTCCTCCTATGGTAATCACAACAAAACACAAATAGTTTAATAATAATAGTCGGGTTATCTACTTTATTTCTCCGACAAATCATTAAAGTGTGTGTTTTGAAAACAATACTTACATATAAGCTTGTCCTCAGGTTCAAGAATACGCCGTAACAGTATGTGGTCAAGAAGAAGGTTTGATCAGCGACGGTACGCTCTGTACTGAGCTCCTCCATCTGCACATACATTCTTATAAGGATGAAACAATTAAAAATGATAAATCACACCACACCAAAGCATGAATTATATATAATAAAATATTTATGATGTTTTATTACATGCATATCGCGAAGGGCGCAATAGACCGGATCCTTGTCGGGGCAATACGACCTGTACGAAATTTTTGTCCGTTTTGTTTATTTGGTCGCCCCGGCCACGGTTTCTTGAGATCATTCCAAACGCAATAGTGCGCATCCCAATTGACCTCGGAAGTGTGCGAAGGAACGGTAAATATATTATCGCTCCATGTGTAAGTCCCGTCCGAGTCAGGAATCTTATGCCTTTTTCCTTAAGAGCACTTCTTGCCATTGTTATCTTGTAATGCGCTGGATGCCGAATAAATAGGGGCCACGATCGGATTCCATGTAGGGACGCATTCAAACTGGTCTGCATTCATATACAACAAAAAACAAGTTAGAGATATAATTATATATTAATCTAAATTTGTTTATTTTATTTATATTGATATAAATAATAAATGAAGTTAATAAATATCACAATTAAAACTTAAATGAAACACAATAATGAAATAAACATAAAGGATAATGAAATAACTTACCCCCATCCGACCAATGACCCCACCTTCTACTCCGACACACCTTGACCCAGGAAGGTATTGCAAACGCAACTCCCGAACAGCTCCCAAGGTAGTTGTTTCCCAATGAGTCCATGCTCACCGAGAGCGTCAGGGTCTGCTCTGTCGCCAAACTCAAAACCGATGGAGACTGGGGCCACTTTTTTTTTGTGATTGGCCTTTGAATAACCAGGTTCCGGGTCCTCCGGCGGTATGCTCCTGCCCGCTCATCGGCCACCCCTAATTGGGTTTTCGGGAGCCCTTACCTACAAATTCAAGTGAGTGATAAAGTCATAAAATTGCAAGGCAAGCAACGTCAATGTTTCAAGTTTTATGCTTGATTACAATAATCTAGAAATTCTTACCTCGGTTGCCCAAGCAACCCCCACAACCGGTGGGTATGTGGTGTGAAGGGGGACGATCATCACCGCCACCATCACCGCCATGACCCCGTGCAACATCTGTTGACATCTATATAAGTAGCATTAGGATAACATATAGAAATTTATAAACAAAATAATAAAAGCATGCACACATCCACAGAATATACTCATTAAAACTATCCACGACGCAGTTTCATTCTTTGCATTCAAAATTGATAATGTCTTTTACAAGTTACAACTAAAGGCAATCTCTTCCCGCTTTACTAGAATAAAACTACATTTACCCTTCATCCATTTATCAAGTTGACGAGTCCTTAATCATCAGAACTGCTAAATCATGTGGAAATGGGGTCTTCCTCATCAATATATCATCGTCTTCAATCAACAACATTTAATGATATCTGGTGGGCGTCATACATTTATTATTGACCATCTATTGGCATGGCCGAATTTTCCTAGTCATTCAAACTTGTAGAAAGTGGCAAGATCAAATGATTGTCTGACATGTATAACTTCAATCAGGGTCGTCCTCTTACCAAAGGACACCCCCCGTCGAAAACTTTTTTATGACTCACATTTCCGAACGACTCTTCCAACCGAGTGGTCGGCTGGCCATAATCTTCAAGTAGATACATTGTTTTCTTGTGTAGCGAGATTTGTATTTGATCATTTTTAAAACCTCATCGTTGCGGTGATTTTTGTGGATGTTGGTTTCTATTGACAAGATTTTCATAATACCTTTGTTGCTATGTCAAATCCCACTTAACTCATACAACACAGTTGTGAACTACAAATACGAAACTCGAGATTTGTTCAAGCAGACCATATTACATTTTCTCCTCCGGACCATGGCCGAACACATGCCGCGGTTGTTGAGTGTCGACGGCATACGCGATCTGTGCTTGACAAAACTTCACTCCGTTGACTACGCAAGAGTTGACATGTGATTGGAGTGTGGATGGGTCCACAACCAAAGCAAGCCTATTTTTATACTTGGTCAAACCCATACTTCGAAATGTGGTCTGAAGGGTGTGGTGATGGTTTCCCACTTGTCGAGACGACAAAATTAATGTCCACTTATTATTCCCCGCAACTATCCACTAACGCTTGCATTCTTCGTCGAATTTCTTAAGACCAAGGTATAGAAAATGCTTTTTCATGTTTCCCCTATAACATTGTCCAACTCTGTATCAATTACCTTAAATGCTTTTAACGATACAATTAGTTATTATATGCAACTTAATTAAACACATTCAAACGAGGAAGAAAACGAAATGTTTTGTTCACCTCCATTTGCAACTAATTTAAAGAAGCAATCATAACCTCACACTCTTTGATTGATTCTCTCATATAGAATGGATTATAACCGATGTACTATTTTGAAAAATTTCGGCAGCATTCCCCTCATCTCCCAAATATGGTGAGTAAAGACGATTTCGTTAGGAGTAAAAGAGAAACACTGTCGAAATTCATCTCTAATAGTAAACCAATTATACGCATTCATATCCTAAATGGAGACAAAACATTGCAAAAAGCAGATCCCAAATAGGGGTCGTTGCCCAAAAATTAATTTCGGTTCGGTTGCTATAGGATGATTAAATTCAGACGGAAAATTCGAATTAATCACTAAAATAATAAAACATTCCTAAACCGTTCAATTATACTAATACCAAACTGCTTATTCTAGTTATGTCATATAAAAAACATACATTTAAATCAAATAAGCTGTAAAATAAGTTGTTCTTAAACAGCTTATCTAATATTTCACTTCCAACAACAATAATAACCACTATATCCGTATAAACATGAAACATACATAATCTTCAACCAATTCACTCTATTAAAAAAAAAATTAAAAAAATTTAAACTTAAACATCTCCGGCAACAACTACGTCCCCGGATACCAAAAAGGAGAAAATAATTATACATACCGTTTTCGGCTGTTTTGCGCTCCGACTATGGACTCGCTGCGAAAAATCAAACACCAACCAACAATTATTTAGAGGATTAAAAATAGAAGTAGAAAATTATCATTTTGAGGTAAAGGAAAGAATTATGTTTAGAATGGAGGAAGGGGTGTCGTGCTCGAAGTGCAGGTGTGATGGAAGATGGGAGTGTCGGTGGTGGTGTAGTGAGGAAGGGGTTTCGTGCTCATTTTGAGGTAAAGGTAAGTATAATTTTAAGAAATATCTTTCTCTATGCGATATTGTCGCCCGGGAAAGATTATTTATTAAAATTTAATTTTTAAAGCTTTTAATAATTAATATTTATATACTTTTGTTTTTATAAATAATTATTTTTGAATAATAAATTTTAAACAAAATTATATATTTTAGAAATTAATATAATATATTTTTGTTCTAAAATAAATAATTATTATTTATACTAAATACTGATAATTTTCATAAATACCTCTTTTCGGTTATATAACATTTTATGTTTTAGAAAATTATATAATTAATCGTTGACTTATAATTAAAGATAGCTTTCCCGGGCGACTTGTCGCCCGGGAAATATATTTTATTATAGTTATTTTAAAGCTTTTAATGATTAATATTTATATACTTATTTTGTTATAAATAAAATATATATAAAAATAATTTGATTCGTTGGTCTGAAATGCTTCTTTCTAGGGCATGGTCAGGAAATTCAATGAAAATGGTCATGGTGTTAGTATAAGTCTCGAAAAGATAAGTTAAGAAACAAGAAAGTTTCAAAATAAAAACACTACCTCTTGAACTTGGCCCATACGTGTCTATTTCAATCTTTGTAAGTACAGACATATTACTTTCTTCAATTCAAATCGGATGAGTCGAGATGTTTTCGTTGTACAATTAGATGTTCAACTGGATGAGTTCGATATGTTATCGTTGTACTGTATATTTCAACGGATTAGTCATATTTTATCGTTGTACTTTATATGTTCAAGCAACGGATGAGTCGATATTTGATCGTTGTACATTATATAGTCAATTCGATGATCGATAATGTTATCGTTGTAACATAGATTTCAACGGATAGATCGATATTAATTTCCGTTGTACATTAGATGTTCAACGATGAGTTCGATATGTTTTCGTTTGTACCATTAGATGTTCAACGGATGAGTCGCATCTGTTATCGTTGTATGTTTAGATGTTCAACGGATGACGATATTTTATCGTTGTACCATTAGATGTTCAACGGATAGAGTCGACATGTTATCGTTGTTCTTTAGATGTTCAAAAACGGAGAGGTCGATATGTTATCGTGTACATTAGATGTTCAAACGTATGAGTCTTATTTATCGTGTACATTAGACCGTTCAACGTATGATCGATATGTTATCGTTTGTACATTAACGTTCAACGTATATCGATATTTTATCGTTGTACATTAGACGTTCAACGTATGATCGATATGTACGATGTACATTAGACGTTCAATCAGTAATTGGTCGATATTTATCGTGTACATTAACGTTCAACCGTATGAGTCGGATATGCTTTCGTTGTACATTATACTTCAACCGGATGAGTCGATATGTTATCGTTGTACACTAGATGTTCAACGGATGAGTCGATATGTTATCGTTGTACATTAGATGTTCAACGGATGAGTCGATATGTTATCGTTGTACATTAGATGTTCAACGGATGAGTCGATATGTTATCGTTGTACATTAGATGTTCAACGGATGAGTCGTTATGTTATCGTTGTACATTAGATGTTCAACGGATGAGTCGATATGTTATCGTTGTACATTAGATGTTCAACGGATGAGTCGATATGTTATCGTTGTACATTAGATGTTCAACGGATGAGTCGATATGTTATCGTTGTACATTAGATGTTCAACGGATGAGTCGATATGTTATCGTTGTACATTAGATGTTCAACGGATGAGTCGATATGTTATCGTTGTATATTAGATGTTCAACGGATGAGTCGATATGTTATCGTTGTACATTAGATGTTCACGGTAATGGTCCGATATGGTTTTATCGTTGTACATTAAGGTTTCAACGGATGAGTCGATATGTTATCGTTGTACATTATATGTTCAACGGATGAGTCGATATGTTATCGTTGTACATTAGATGTTCAACGGATGAGTCGATATGTTATCGTTGTACATTAGATGTTCAACGGATGAGTCGATATGTTATCGTTGTACATTAGATGTTCAACGGATGAGTCAATATGTTATCGTTGTACATTAGATGTTCAACGGATGAGTCGATATGTTATCGTTGTACATTAGATGTTCAACGGATGAGTCGATATGTTATCGTTGTACATACTCCCGCCAAATACTCCTGGCAAAAACTCTCGCCCAAAACTCCCTCCAAATACTCCCGCTAAATACTCCCGCCAAAAACTTGCGCAAAAAACTAGCGCCAAAAACTCTTTTATACCATAAAAGCAGATACTATCACAACCACAAACATATCACACACTCTTACCATCGCAACCACAAAAAGATGGTGAAGATGGTGCCACATGAAGCTTTTGCGTGTAGGTGTGCAGAAGGAGATGTAGTTCTCCGACAATGGTGAAGATGGTGCCACATGAAGCTATGCATGTCCAAAATGAAAGGTAAACAATCACATGTTTTTTATTTGTGTAATAATAAAAGTTTTCGGTATTAGTTGTAAAAGAATTAATTTCTTTTAACTATTTAACAACCTCTCTAAACATTTTGGATGTGGATTTTTTTTATGGAAAGAGACCCGACTTCGTGAATTGATGAGTTCTTCTAGAGCTCCATCGACTCCAAGTTACTCTGCAGGACATTCAACACCTCCAAGCTATTCTTCAGGACCTTCAACTCCTCCAAGCTATTCTTCAGGACCGTCAACACCTACAAACTATTCTCTAAGATCTTCAAGAAATGGAGAGTGCTCAAACTGCAAACACTTGCGTGGAAAGATAAATGTACTCAAGGCAACAATGGAAATGCATATGCATCCGGAACAACACACAGTTAATTCGGTTGCACTATTTCACAAAGTTCTCAATGAAAATGGAAAAACTTGATTTGAAGAACCTAGGTACAAACTCAAATAGATGGTGTGGAAGGTGGATGTGTCCCGCATCATGTAAATCTCTCAAAGTAAAACAAACAAACCTAGAACCAACTGACTTAGCTTAGTTGGCCACGTGGGTTCCTCTCGAGCTTGGGGAGGGGTTTTACCCGGGTTCGAGTCTCACAATAGACAAAAAATTTAGATTTTCCTCTTAGTGCGAAGCCGTGAGTTCTAGGGGTTTCCCTTCGTAGGTCTCTCCTAGTGGTTCGCCGTTTGCATGGTTTAACTCGAGGGTCGAATTTCAAGTGTAGTGCCATTCTTAAAAAAACAAACAAACAAACCTAGGTACAAACTCAAATAGATGGTGTGGAAGGTGGATGCGTCCCTCGTCATAGATGGTGTGGAAGGTGGATGCGTCCCTCGTCATGCAGGGAGAAACAAGTATCTAATTGAATTTTTCTCCAATGTTTTATTGTTTGTAGTCAATAATTAATGAAAACAACGACAGTGTAAGTTTAGATATGAAATTATGCTTATAGAATTAGAAGTATGTCAAAAATATATGTTGAAGTAATCTTGTCTTAACTACACATAAAGCGTGAATAGGTAAAGTTAATTTTCAATTACGCTTTTAGTTTTCAATTACGAAAAGTAAAATAACATTGAAATTTTACAATACATTTAAAAAAAAAATAGTATTATTTTTGGAAATAGTGTCTCACCAAAAAAAAGAAGGTAAAAGTAACCTATCTCACAAACTTAAAGGAAAATGTAGAAAGTCTCCAAGTCGTTGTCCTAATTTCATAATTATTATCCCTCAAAGTAAAACAAACAAACCTAGGTAAAAATCTCAAAGTTGTTATCCTAACCTACTAATCGATATCCCACAAAAATAAACAAACATCCAACTCCCGTATTAGAGAATAAGCAAGTTCCACATTTGTCTATAAATGGTTGTCCTATCATCTTATTTATATATTGCATTAGAGTTGGTTTATCCACAAAGTCACAAAACCTAAAATCTTTTTCTTCTCCAACCTTTTGTTTACTACTCCACCATGCATGCACATCTCCACCCTTACACTCTGGCCTACACACGCACAAACACCTCATTTCACCAACAAGGCCATAATGTCGTTGTTCGATTTCGCCCGCTTCATCATCACAATGCAACCAGCGACTCAACCCAAACACTCATTCCTCACATTCATCGATATCACATCCCTTTCACACTCTCAACGACATGCTCACTCCACTATATATATGTACTCTTACATTATTCCAACAAACTTGATCACCGATCACATTTCTTTATAAATATTAACAAGAGCGACCATGAATCGTGACATATATACCTGGTCATATGATGAACAAGCCAAACATTCTAATAAGGTGAGTATATAAATGATTAGTGGTACTTTCTGATAGAATTATACATTCATAACAATTTATAATTATAACATCAAAGTATAAATATAGCGGAAGCAATTAGGATCAATTAACATGCATAAATAATTAACCAAGATTAGGGTTACATACCTTTTGATTCTAGCAAGAACAAGAATCAATAAACTCCAAGAACAATCTAAAGGAAGATTGAATCACCGTCTTGTACACACGCTATTACCAAGTTAACCAAGAACTAGCTCGTTAATCACGTAAACCGGTAAACAAGAAATTAATTCGGGTTAGTATGTTAATACTATTCAGCCGAATATATTGAAGACAAAAGAGAAGTGATTTTTGGCTTTTACAAGTGTATTTACCCTTGAAAAACCCTTTGGTATTTATAGGGTAAATATTAGTGTTTGAGTTCTATTAGGATAAGCCTTAACATTGAAGCTAATCCTATTTCAACACAAACTCTATAATTCCATTGATCTCCAATTTCTCTTTTAGTCCTTCTTGTTTAGTCGTTAGCCGTTACCATTAAACACTTAACGATCGTTAACTATTTACGTGTAAAATCAATAAATAAATATTTATTAATCGTTAACTTGTAGTGAGTGCAATCCCGTGATCTTGAGTTCGATCCTAACACACAACTATTATTTTTACGTCCATAAACTAACAGCTCCCACTTGGACAAAATTTAATAGTGTGATCACATCGGTTAGCGTCTAGTTACACGCCGATGCCTCTAGTACGATCTCAAGTAAGGTCTCCTGGAAAAACCTTTTAATGATTCATCATTATTATTATCCTTTTGTTTTTCTCATCTGGATCATCTTTAGGCCTCAAAATAAACAAAAACAGACAAAAAGACAATCGGGTAAATAACTATTAGTAATAAGCCCCCATAGTCCAGAAAAGCGATAACTAGCTAATAAACATATATTTAAGCTAAATAACATCCCTAACAAATACTAATAAAATCAAAACCATAATATACCTAAAAACGAAGCAAAACACACATATTGTATCAAATTAGTTCAAAACAAAAGAGGTTAGGTGAAATTAGAGCAGTTTTTTATTCGCTTATATCTCGCGCCTAACAACATATATACATAAACTAAAGGGGTGTTTATTTCGGCTAATGGCTTATTACACTTTTGGTTTATGTTTCATAAGCTCAAAATCAAATAAGCCATAAGCTCGCTATATAATCCGAACCAAACACCCGCTAAGCAGCATGTTTGTGCGAAAACTAAATCACAACATATCAAGCATATAACAACTATTTCGACCCAAACTAACGCGATTATACATCTTACAAAGCTATAATCATAAATTGAGAATCGACGTTACCTCTTTAATACGGTCTTCAGCTTAATACTGCCTCGTTTACCGCGCTTCATCTCGAATCACATAAATTCGCCAACAGACACTAAAATAAAATAAAAAAACACAAGCATCAACTATTTGAATAAAAAAAAGTACCAAAATCAAAAATGAAACCCTAGCCTTACAAATCAAGTGCGTACATTATAAAAAAATCAAAATCAAACACAAATACGACTGTATATATGTATGGCCGATCAATTGAGCCTCATGAAACAACTGATTTTAGCTTCTTTTTTAAAAAAATTGCGAGCAGATATCAGACTATATAACATGAATCGAAAAGTAAAAGTAGTTTATATTAACCTGCTATTTATTGAAAGGAAGGAATTCGAGACTGATGAATGATGAAAACGGAAATACTGCGTAGTAGAGTAGTCAGTGGTACAAGTGTGAAAATTTGTTGAAAAATTGGTGAAAACGAGGGCCAGAAAAACCAACCGAAAACCGAATGAAACCGAAAACCCAAGTCGAGCCGAACCTACCGAAATCGAACCAGCTATCTTTGATTTGGTTTTTGATTTTATATATTTATAGTTTTCGGTTTTGGTTTTATCGGTTCAGTTCGGTTTCGGTTCGAGTTAAAACCAAGAAAAATATAGCTAAATAGTCTATTCAGTTCAGTTTTTGTTGGTTCGGTTCGGTTTTAGTTCGGTTTTGTTTTTTCTCGATAAACTTCAATTCGGTTTCGGTTCATGTTTTTCCCATATTTTTTAGGGATATTTCATCAATTGCTTGTCCCCTTTGTAATTCGGCTGTGTAATCCACTTCTCATATTTTTTTTGCTTGTCCCTTGGCTCGCCAAGTTTGGAGAAAATTTTTGATTTGGTGGGAACTTGAAGATGTGGCTTTTAACTCCTATAACGAGTGGCTCATCTGGATTGTCAATATTCGTTTACATAAGCAATTGAAGGTGTTCCTTGAAGGTATTTGTTACGTGATGTGGTGGTTAATTTGGCGCTTCAGAAATCAATTGCTCTTTGGGAATTCTCAACCAAGGCGTGCTCTCTTATTCGATGATGTAGTTCAATTTTCTTATACGTGGTGCTCTAGTCGATCTAAGTGTAATGTTAATTGGGTCACTTGGTTACAAAACCCTAATTTTGTTATCTTGTAATCTTTTCTAGCTTCTTGCTAGTGTTTTAATAAAAATCTGCTGTTAAAAAAAATTACTTGTGCAGTAAGCATTTAATCCCATGTACACTAATTTCATTGCTTCTCTATACCTAGAGGGAAACTGTAAAATGCTTTCTGACTCTTTGTATCTTGATACACATTCTTCAAAGCATCACGTACATTTACAGAGAAGGCTGGTAGACTGCAACATAAAATACATGAGCATTAGTAAGAGATATAAATAGTAAGATTACAAAAATTATTGTCTCCTAACTTGCTCATTGCTGAATATATTTTCATTACATAATCTGTGCACTAAGAAATTGACAAATGAATGATCCAAACAAATGAATAACTTTTGTGTTGCGGTGTACCTGGTATCATTCCGAGCTCATACATTCTCACAAGAATCGTCTTTTGCATTAAGAGTTGTTGATCTAGCCAACTTTGAGATAGTGGCCCACTCCACTCCAATCAACATATAAGATATCAAAATTCATGATTTTAAAAGAAAAAGGACAGCATGGAGTAGAAATACCAAAAAAAGCTCACTCGAAGCCTTTATTTATCACAACCATGGCTTCTTCATTTAGTAGTCCTTCCTGCATATATAAAAAAACATTAAACCTATACCATTATTACATGACCAAAGAAAAAAACAATTATGGAATCAAATGAACTAATACAAATGCTATAATTTGCAAAGCTTTAATGAGCAACATAGTATGTTTCTTGACATATACACATACTTTACTGCATATATCACATAAGTAGTATTGAATAGAATTTAGTAAAATCGTAAGTGTATCTAACATCACATAGTTGGAGTATCTTATACTCATATTAGCATGAGAAGTAAGAACCCAACGCACTCAATCCGTCACCTCCAACTCACTGAGCCGTATCTCTTAAAAAGCATTTAAAAACTTGTTTATATAGTCGAACTATCGAGAATACACAGTAAGGCCTATAAGCCGTCACAAAGGGATAGCAAGTGCATTGATGTGATAACTTAGCAATAACAAACTATGATTTATCAATACATATTGAAATGTTTGATTAAGATGAGTTTAATTAGATGCATATACGTATTTTAGATGCATTTCATGATTTCTCTTGTTTTTTGGTCTTCTACATGTGCCAAAATCATGAAAATCAATTTGCACAATTTACGCATAAAATTAATTTTTGAAACTCCATATGATGCATCTAGATGAATAGAAATACATCTAATGAAAGTCGTTGCATCTCAAATGTGTAGTTTTAGTCACTTCTCACAATTTCTTATTTTAATTTACTTCTCACTGGATCCTTATATATATATATAATTCCACAATCCCTTCTAAAACCATACATGAACCACTTTGTGCGAATTTATAAAATTTTGATCACTCAAAGCTGAACTATTAAAGGGGTAACTTGTGGCATTGTATATCATGAAGGGGAGTTTTAGTAGATATTTAAAAGAAAAGGGGGCAAAACTAAATTAAATAAGGGGTTATGACCGGGTCCGGGTATACTACCGACTATATTAGGTATGATTCAGTGTTTGGTAAACAGGATTTCGACTTTTAATAAATAAAATTATAGCATTCTAGGACAAATACTCGATGCTATCATGTGTTGTTAAAATATGCTTTTCTAATTTAAAGTACGAATAATGTAGGGAGCAGGCTTCATTATAAATACTAATACATTAAGTTTAAGCAATACTCTCTTTCTCTCAAAATTAGTGTCCTGACAAAAAATACAGAGTTTAAGAAAAATGTATTTATTACTGTTTTTTTTTTTTTAGCATAATGACATTTTTACCTTTAGTTAATTAATTAAAATATTTTTTAAAGTTTATAATAATAATTGCAAACAAATATAATATAGCAAACTTGATCAAACTTGTCTATTTATTTTTATTAGTGAACAATTAAAATGAAACATCCAAAAAATGAAACATGGACTATTAATTTAGATATGAGAGAGTGCAAATAAATAAGGTTTTGTTAAACAATACCTATTAGGCAATGCTTAAGGCACATTAAATAATTTTTCATATTTAAAGTAATTATGCATTCAATGCACAATAAATGAACATAATAATTAACTTAAAGTAATGCCACTTATATGAGTGTTTATCAGAAAGAAAAAAGATGTCACCTATTTAAGGACACTCTTAAAAACAAACTCAACGTAACTTTTAGTTTATCTTTCTTTATAAGACCGACCCATACAAGGTGGGTATTACCATAAGATGGTAGAGATCACAGAAAGTGCTGGAAAAAGCCTTTTAAATGACTACACAGTTAGTTCCCCCAATTTAATCCATATATCATTTGACATTGTATCCTAAATTACTCATTTTCCCACTGTATCGCTTGTCTACCATCCCTACTTTCCAACAAAATTAAGCGATATGACCAATGTACCATTACGTAGCCAATGTTGAAGTTTAAACTTGCTGTCATTCA
>BQNB010095086.1:0-25954 GCA_026074375.1 Tanacetum coccineum
AAAAGTCCAGTATTTATAGGACAAACTAAAGGAGCGTTAGTCTATGGGCAGTCCAATTAAATAGGTGGGCGGTCCCCTTAAAATTAAGGGGGCCGCTCGTGTATTTAAGGGGGGCGCCCTAGACTGGGCGCTTCCCATTTTGTCCTTTTGTGTAGGGAGAATTTTCTAGAACTTTCTAGCCTTTTTAGGTTCGAAAATTTAAATTTTAAAATGTTTATTTTGAATAAAACATTTATTTTAATTGTAGAAAATATTTTGTAATGTTTAAAAATGTTTACAACATTTTATAAAAGTGTGAGGTTGAATAAAAAATATCCTTTGATCATAAAATGCATTAAGCGTTTATTTATTCATACCTTGAAGTGATATAATTTTCGAAATGAAAATTTACTACTAATTACTTGTTTACGTTTAATTTTACATTGAACGTTTTTTATATTTTGTGATTATCAAAACGTAAAGATGTGAAAAATATTAGTAATGTTTTCAGGCATTATATTTCATCAACATACTTCATCAACAATGATCTCAAGTATCTACAAGGAGGAGTTTCGACTATGACATACACGACGTCAACCACCAAGACAAAGGCCGCTCAGTATGATCTACCAGGCATTGAAGACAAGGTTCCAAACATATGGAGTCATGTTAAAGTTGCTTATGATAAATATGTGTTATGGGGTATATCACATTGAAGAGAGCAACGTAAGTCCTTCTATGCATATGCAAGAGGCAAGCAATCAAAAGGAGATGTATATTCTACAAAACGTATTATGGCAGTCACTTATGTCAAGGTAATGAGGAAACATGGATACGGGTACTTGGAAGAGATTGTAGTGAGAAGAGCTGATAACGCATTATACAGATTCAAGGAAGGTGACTTTCCATGACTTCAGATCAATGATATGGAGGATATGTTAATTCTTGTGGCTCAGAATCGGCTCACAAATCTTTCAGGGGATGATGTTACTGACTTTGCAATAGCCCTAAAAATGTTCACCAGAAGTTTGGTTATTCAGAAGCAAGTCGAGGATCTTCAACTTGGAGTTGAAAGTTATCTAAAGAAGATCAACGTAACCAAGCCTGATACTACAAGACCAGATCTCAGAAAAAGGCACCCATACACTCCATACAAAGACCCTCAAGGATTCATATATGTCGACGACCACAAGAGGAACAGGTTAATGCGCTCTGACAAACTGTACAAGTTCAGTGATGGCACGTTAACCAGGCTTCTTTCTTCACTCGAAGACATAACTAAGAATATCGACATGGACTACTTGCCAAAGAGAAGATGGAGCACGTTGGAAAAGAAAAGAGCTCATTTCATGATCAAAGACATCAACAAGCTGCTAAAGGAAAGAAGGATGATGAGGAGTTTGGAGAAATTCGTTGGTGGTAGACTCTACGGAACTGACCTCAGACTGCTGCAAAGAACAATATGACTTTGTCATATTGTGTTCATATCTCAAAGTTCATTTTGTATATCATAAACTTGTGAATTTGTACATATGTAGTGTAGACTTATGGTAAAAATAAGGTGTGCTCGAGTATAAAATTTTCAAGAATTTCTTAGTAAATTCAAAAAAAATTCAATTATTTATACTCAGCACTGTTCTTTTTCACCCTCATAACTTGACGGGGGAGCATTAAAAGTTCCTTATATAATTATGTAACATTTTATCCCCGAACGTTTAATCAATTGATATCCAAAATATCAAGCGATTAACAATTTGGATAAGGGGGAGAACAATGTGGTTTAAATGATATCTTAATTGATTGCATGTGCATCATTATAAAATGGACTCAAATGCACTCAACCCTTAGCATGTACTACGTGTATGGTGCACATGTTAAGGGGGAGTTTTTTAGTGATGATGAAAAACCTTCAAAGTGTAAATCTTTTGATATTTATATCAAACACTTTGATTGAATTTTTTAAATGATTTTGGTTTTGATTGTGATGGAATACCCTAAAGACCAACCATGTACTTAAATTTATAGAGTTATAAGGTGGTTAGGCATAGGTATTCAAATCCTATAATCCAACCAGAACTAGAGGGATCTACCCAGGGATATCCACTAGTTAGTGTAAAAGTTCTTAGGTATGATACAAAAGGAGAAAAAGTGAGAATCAGGAATAATGTCGACTGAGATAGAGCTAACACTGAAGGGGTTGAAGAATGAAAAAGAAATGTAAGGATAAAGGGTGAAAAGAAAGAAGCCCTCCATACACTTAGGTAGAAATCGGGTCAATACATAATCTGTCGGAAACACTAACGTGTTGTCTGACATTGAACACAGTCATGGACCTAGTGACGCTTTGCACAACCCTCCCTAGCCACTCAAGGTCTCTTAACAGACTCTTGTTTCATTTCTCACGGAGATTACACGCATTTCTATCGAATTTCTCACTCCGAGTTAGTTGATATTAAAAAGGTGGTAGGTCTTGCTCCGTCTCCGATCACTAAAAACAAAGTACACTATTGAGTCTAGAGCCAAAAGAGATCATCCATAAATCTCATTAGGACACTTGTCAAATCATGCTTGCTATGTCACACAATGTGAATAACAAGTTAACATATTAAGAGTCCTACACATTATCCTTGTGATTTTGCCAGAACATCCGAGTGATTTCATTCACTATGAAGATGGAAATCCTGCTTGAGCTAACATCAAACAAGCTCATGGTAGGTGACTTGTGCGATTCTATATGAATCAAACTTGTGACAACTGGAAATAAACGATGGTGCGATTCTATAAGAATCAAACTTGTTCCAGGTTATGAATTGACGATTGCTGATAAATTTTTGAAATGATTAACACTCTCGACGTGTCACAAAAACACTTTAGCAAGTGACACGTCGATTAATTTTCAAATCAATTTGTTATTTCAATCGGTGAGATAGTAACTCGCTGGTTCACTCATATCGTGTTGTCTGCTTTGAGACGTTCCGATAATGAGAACATGCTGAGTACGATGAATCTAATACATATGTGTTAGAAAGATTCAATACTCCAGCTGGAAATCCTGTCAAGAATATTCTTCTTAAATTGAATCTAATCACAGGTCGATCCTCATGGATTCGAAGGTTACTCGAACCAAAAACGGGCGAATGACAAAGCCATATTCATCCCCCTGCTTTATTGCTAACTATTTTATTTTAGGAATATTTAAAGATGGTGATGGAGGTACCTGATTCCAGCTGACTCATAAGATTTATTGCCACATGCTCATACCCTACCGCCAAATATAAAGACATCATGAAAACTCAAGTACATGTTCCAAGACTCCTGCTACTCTGATATCGTACGTCCTTCTTGAAGCGACAAAGTGTTAAAGTTAATGAAATTCAAAGAAGATGAATTATTAAAGCTTTTCAAGATTATTGTAACACCCCCAAAATCACAACAACGCAATGGAATACCACTTGGGTGCTACTTCATAGTTCATACACACAAGTTACAGAAAACGACCTCAAAATAGACGTTAATAAAATGTCACATTCGATTAAAAATTCAGAGTAAAATTAGGTCCCAATAATTTATGATTTAACAAGATTACAAGATTTCAATCGTGACTCATTTGTATATTTAAAGAAAACAATCATCGAATGTGAATAAAACCAAGTCCTTAAATTTTTGATATCCACGCGACTCGAATGCTCCCAATGCACAGCTAGCAATATAATATCCTAAGAAAATACATGCAAAAACGTCACAATAATGTTGGTGAATTCATAGGTTTAAGTAAAAGCAGTGTTGAAATAATTCAAGTAATATTTCTGAAAGAAAAGTAGCGTTACAACATTTCAAAGAACTATTTTCGAAATTCAAGTAGGGATTCAATAAATCAAGTAATGTTTAGTAATGGACCACAAGGTTTAAGATCAGCCAGCGACAGTGCAACGGATGCAATGTCAAGTAAATGAATTAATATATTATCGCATTAAGCTCATGCCACTGAAACGTTAACCAAGGCATATCAAAATATGCATATAATTTGCCCCTCAACAAGGGTAATAATTGCCAATATACTTAAGAAATTCTCAATAAAAAATGTCCTTTAGGGGTGATCGCGCTATGGATGTCACAACCCTAGACAGGGCAGTCACGGCCCAATAGATCTACTTAATGTACTAGCGCTCTCCCATCATAGGTAATTGACAGTGCATGAAATTCAGGGCCTTTTTGCAATAGGTACTCATGCAGATAAACTCATAATCGGGTCAAGCATACCCTTCAAGCACTTGTGTCCAATTTAAAACAAGTAATATGTTCAAAAACTCATAGTTTTGTAAATAGATAAACAATGATCTCAAATCATTTAGTAAGCAATTCAAGCTTAAATAAATTCAATGGTATACAACCATGTATCAAAAATGTATTAGAAATCATGTGAAGAGCAAGTAAAGTCTTTAGTAGAACCATTCATGTACCAACGGCTTATGATAATTTGGAATCAATAAGTTATTTGGTAAAACGAGCATGTATTCTCACCCCGAAAATAGTTATGAAAACCATTAAAGAAGAAAAGATGGGGCTATGAACTCACCGTAAGTGGATGATCGAAGAGAAACCAACAATGAGAAGATGACTCCAAATATTAGTCGAGACCTATAAAGCAAGTCGCGACTTAGAATGATATATGATATCATTATAATAGAATAGTTATACAATACTAGTTAAAGAATTCGAAACATAAACAATATTGCACCAAGACTAAACCAAAGTGTTTTTATAAAGTATATATGTTGTCTAAACCTGGGTTAAACTAAACATAACATTCTACACATCAAGATCAACAATGAAGAAACGAAGTCGAGAGATCCGAACCGCGACCTAAAATAATGGTGCGCGATTTAGAAGAATATATCAATTATAAGCAAATGCATAATTTGCATAAGTATATGAAAATATATATATCGACATGTATGTAATCTTATACCATAGAATCCATGTGTGCGCCTCAACTTACTTATTTATGCCCACTTAAATGTTTCGCCTTAAGTTTAACTCCATCTTAACCCATTCCGACTAATATGTAATTTTTAATAAAAATTACCCATTTTGACCCATTTTAAATATTAATACATCAAGATGCAAACGAAAGTGAAAGACTCATTTATTAGTTGTAAATTCAGTTTTAGTTAATATATCTTACGCCTAATTATTCTCCATAACGCTAATTGATCACTAACATAATTTCGCCAAGTTTGACTTTATATTATACATTTTTCTTAAATCTGACCCGTCCAAAACGACCCGCTAAATCACATTTTCACGACTCGGACTCTAAAGCAATTTTATGTAAAACGACATTTCGGACAACTTTTTAGTTTTAGCCGAGACCCGAAACCCAACGGAAATGGACGAAAACGCCCTTATATCAGGTCTGATGCGGTTTGAATAAATAGAAAAACGCAGATTTTTCCTCTAGCTTTTAGACCCGTTATTACTCACTTTTAGACTTAGAAATCCTCGCGGGAAAATAAAACGTCATTCTAAACAACTTTTTAGTTTTAACGGAAGGCCGATTCGGACCAGAAAGGGCCCAAAACGACTCACGAAAACTGCATCAGCAAGTATTAAAATATATAGTGCATAATTCGTTTTTATTGAACTTCATTTTTAGGAGATACAAGACGTGCCTTATATCGAAACGAAGCTACAGACGAGGCCTAACATGATCCTAAGTCAAGACTCAGTTTACCATATTTTAAATTTGCCGAATCGGACGCCTAACTTTCTGCCCCAATTGGGTGTCTTTCAACCCCTTTAAAATGCCATAATTTCACATCAACAACATCTCCAACATACTCAAACTAACCTATTAATCATACTAATTACCTAAAACTATCTATAGCCTCAAAAACACAACATGCAACAACATCCATGGATTCTCGACATAAAATCTAATACATGCAATTATATATATAATCAAACCAAATGAAAAAGATGGAATAAGAGACTTACAACACAATGAAATAGAGGAAAAATCAAAACTATCAAACCCTTGTGGGTTTGATGTTTGGCCGAACACTCCAAGGACCCAAAAACAATGATCCAACTCGATTTTGTTACTCCAATCTTTGTAAAAACACTTATAATTAAGTCCTTTCAACACCAATTACACTTAATTTGATCAAGACCCTTAAAATCAAAACCCAAGAAAAATCAAGAATCTTGAGAAACATATGCATAGTTGATTTCATTTGAAAAGGATGATGAAGGTTTATGTAGGAATGATTTGAGAGTAGATTGGAAGAGATTTAATGACTGTTGATGGTGGTTTTGGTGTTTTTCTTGTTGTTGTCGTCACAAGAGAGAAAAAATTTGACTGTTAATAATATGTGTTTCATAAAGAAGGAATTCTATTTATATGGTATAAAATTTCCTAGTTTGTATTGATCTGTAGAAAAATTATAAGGAGTGTTTATTTTGGGATTTATTGAAGGAAATACAAATATAAGGGTGTGTTTGGTTTAGGATTTAGTAGGAGTAAAATATAATAAGGGGGTGTTTGGTTTCTAGTTTTAATGGAGCCTAAAAAAATTAAAGAGGGTGTTTGGTTTATATGTTATGCTTATAAATTAAATATTTTTTTGTCTAAAACATTTATTCCACAATATTTGTTTTTAAAACACGTAGTTAAAATATTAAAAATTGTAAAAATACTATTTTGACGCGGTTTCGGCCAAACGCGGATAAAAGATGAAAATTAATAAAAATCATTGATTTCTCGATCGATAACACGGATAAACTTAAATTGTACGATTCGTGAAAGTTTTAAAATCAATGATTTTAATAAAAATCATCTAAAATATAAAAGTAAACTCTTCAAGATTTATAAAATAATTATGAGACTGGAAATAGTAGTGACCTTAAATACGGGGTTTTACATCCTCCCCTCCTTAGGAGAGCGCCGTCCCGGTGCTTAATTCGCCTTATTCGTCTACGGTTTACTTATGAAGAGATGAGGAAATGCTCAGGTCCTCGTCGAGGTTTCCAACGAAAATTAGATGAACAAAAGTCAAAGCATCGAATATATGCAATGAAATAGGAAAACGGATTGAATTGTTCGCAGAGAATCTTAAAAGGAAGGATAATGATACATTGCTGAAGAAAGCATTGGAACGAAGACATTTAAGCAAGACGTTAATTTTGAAGCGATTAAGGGTTCACTACTATTAGCTTATCAAGTTCGCCGCGGTCGATACAAATTCGGAAAAATCTATATAACAAATTATGAGTCGAAAGGAGTTCATAGCCCAAAGAATGATTCGTACGCACGCTATGTCGGATACACATAAGCCCACTCATTTATAATTTGTCACTTACAAAAAGAGGCGTCCCAATCCTTGTAAGTAATAATTTATAAACTTATGGTTCGGCGGTTTATAATTTCCTTATTCAAATGAAGAAGCGTCCTAATTCATTTCAATAAGATGATTATAAATCATCCTACTTAAGCATGGCCGACACAAAACACAATATCAAAACAATGTTGTAATAAGTAAAAAGGAGTGTCTACTTGACGGCATGATTCTTCAAAATCATAAGAAGTAGCAAGAAGAGTAATGAGACGCTAGTCCATCATGTTCCAAAGGTATGTGCCAAAAGACGGCACGATCCGAGGTGAAAAGATAAAGTCGTACTCCCATCAATTGGAAGATTTCAAAACAATGAATTACAAACACAACATACGCGATTCAAAAGCATAAGAAGAGTGTTCGGACTCGGAGTCGAACAATAAAATAACTAGTGGAATTGACAAAGTACACCGAATGTCAATATTATCAAAAAGGAAATAAAATAAAGTCACGTTAATGTTTCGGAGATCACCGCATTGCTCATAAAATATCAAAGAAAAAGACTTATTAAGACTTACCATAGTGCTATACACATATGTAGGTAATTATCATTACATAAACATTTCCGCCCTTTGCAATCTGACTTAATGGACCTATATTTCAAAATCCGAAATAGGTATAAACGAACGGTTTTCGCCTTAAACAAGATGTTAGACTCTAGTTTGCTGAGATTACAAGATAAATACTCAAAGTGTTAAGATCCTAAGTGAAGTTATCATTTTACCATCATGTGCCAAATCTGATTATTTAAAACATTTTCTTGTTCTATCGTTTTTAGCATAATTCCCATTTTATAACTCCGTTTGACCCAAAACGAAAGCCCATGTTTAAATTTTATCCAAATCCTACAGGTTTTAATTGGAAAATGGGGCACTTAATATGAAAATATTGGTCTCAAACTCATTTTGAAAATCTGGCCACAATTTATGATTAGTTTGGTCGTTCTAGTCGTAACTCATTCATCCGGAATAGTTACGGATTTATCCAAAGAACCACATGGTCCTCATATGTTTTACCCTTTACCCAAGTAGAAACCTAGTAGCCTCCAAGTCAAATAAAATTAGTTATAAGCCTAACTATCTGCATTACAAATTATGGGTACACACTAAGTTTGTTTCTACGGTTTTGGTCGTATCTCGACCATCCGAAAGAGTTGGCGTTCCATCCAACTCGCCACTAGGACCTAACATATTAGCCTATTCATTAATGCAAAGATACAGTAGGATTTAAGCCAAAATTTTCCTATTAAAATACCAACTTTACTCGAAAGTTCCAAAATAGATGAAAGTAACCGTAAATAGTCAACACTTATATGAATTACTCTTATATATATATAGATGTGTGATCTCGAAGATAAGCGTAATAATATGAAAAGAGAGATCTCATATATAAACAAGATAAATAAATATTTAAATATCTATATATATATAATATAATACTAGCATTGACGTGTCGAAGGAGACAATAAAGGAACGTATGAAAAGTACGCATAGTCGAGTATCAACGTATATAAAATAAATACCCCCGGGGGTTCCGATATAAGCAAATAATATGATCTCATAAAATAGATGAATGAGAGCGAAAAAATGAACCAGGAAATATATACTAATTTAATTAATGAAATAGCAATAAGATCAAATAGAGATATCAAGTTACCTAGAGCAAGCGCGCGAGGATATCCAGAGAATGGTGTAAAACTCTTAAAACATTTTCAAAAACGGTTATAGTCAGGGGTATTTTGAAAATGACCAGTTCGCTATAACAAGTGCTCAGGTCCTAATTGTAACACCCCCAAAAAAACAACAACGCATCGGAATCACTATTTGGTGTGCTACTTCATATTATAAGTACAAAGGTTTATAGAAAACGGCCTCAAAAGAGACGTTAAATTAAAAAGTCACAATTCTGATTAAATTTTCGAGAAGTAAAATCAGTTCCCAATAATTAAAATTAAAAAGATTACAAGCAGTTGTCAGAGAAGTTAATAAATTTGTATATTATGAAGTTAAAAGTTAATCGAATGTGAATAAAACTGAGTCCTTGAGTTTTGTTTGATATCTAACGCTTCTCGAATGCCCCCAATTGCCAGCTACAATACAAACAGATAAAATACATGCAAAACTTACAACAATAATGTAGGAGAATTCATATGTTTTAAGGTAAGAAATCAGTAATGAAACTAATTCAATTAATAATTCAATAGTAAGAAAAGAATCATTAGAAACGTTTCCAAGTATTATTCTGAATCCCAAGTAGTTGCTTCAATAAATCAAGAAATTGTTTATTATTGGGAACCACAAGTGATTTAACGATCAGTCAGCGACAGTATTTCATATTATCATTCAACAATACCGCAATTGAGCTCATGACACCGAAAGCCCTTGACGGTAATTCATGTCCATAAATGCATTATTGATTTTCCCCCGAAGTAGGTATTATTGCTTAGTAACCTATGAATCTCCAAAACGAATTGTCCTTTTATAGTTGGGGTCCTCGAAGAGAATTTGATTCATACCCACGGACAGGGTTGTCAAACCCAATAGATCTATTAATTGTACTAGCATTCACCCCTACAAAGGTGACTAACGGTTCATGAAATTAGGGACTTTGGCAATAGCGACTCATCTAGATAATTTCATAAGCGGGTTAGGCATACCCTTCAAGCACTTGTGTTTTATTTAAAACAAGTAATATGTTCAAAACTCACGGTTTTGTAAACAGACAATCAATGGTCTCAAATCATGTAATAAGCAAATCAAGCTTTAATAAATTTAGTATTAAACAACCATGAATTAGAAATCATGTGGTAAGCAAGTAAAAAACATTCATGTAACGCTCATGTAGTAGAATCAAATAAGTTTATACTAAACGAAGCATGTATTCTCACCCCGAAAATAGTTATGAAAACCATTAAAAGAGAAAAGGTGAGGCTATGAACTCACCTGAGATAGAAGTATCGGATAAAGGAATCACAACTAGTGAACAACTATGACAACGATGCGTACATCAAGATCAACAATGAAGAAACGAAGTCGAGAGATCCGAACCGTGACCTAAAATAATGATGCACGATATAGAAGAATATATCAATTATAAGCAAATACATAATTTGCATAAGTATATGAAAATATATATATCGACATGTATGTAATCTTATACCATAGAATCCATGTGTGCGCCTCAACTTACTTATTTATGCCCACCTGAATGTTTCGCCTTAAGTTTTAACGTCCATCTTAACCCATCCGACTAATATTTAATTTTTTAATAAAAATGCCCATTATGAACCCATATTAAATATTAATACATCAAGATTCGAACGAAAGATGACAGACTCATTTAATAGTTTGCCAAATTTAGTTTTTAATGTTAGATATCTTCGCCTAATTATTCTCCAAACCGCTAAATTGATCACATAACATAATTTCGCCAAAAGTTTTTATGACTTTGTAATTATATATTTATCTAAATCTGACCCGTTCAAAACGACCCGCTAAATCAAATTTTCACGACTCGGACTCTAAAGCAATTTTATGTAAAACGACATTTCGGACAACTTTTTAGTTTTAGCCGAGACCCGAAACCCAATGGAAATGGGCGAAATTGCCCTTATATCAGGTCTGATGCGGTTTGAATAAATAGAAACATGCAGATTTTTACTCTAGCTTTTAGACCCGTTATTACTCACTTTTAGACTTAGAAATCCTCGCGGAGAAGTAAAACGTCATTCTAAACAACTTTTTAGTTTTAACGGAAGGCCGGTTCGGACAAGAAAGGGCCCAAAACGGCTCACGAAAACTGCATCAGCAAGTATTAAAATATATAGTGCAGAATTCGTTTTTATTGATTTCTAAACTTCCGGAAGCCATAAAAACTTCATTTTTAGGAGATACAGGACGTGCCTTATATCGAAACGAAGCTACAAACAAGGCCTGACATAATCCTAAGTCAAGACTCAGTTTACCATATTTTCAATTTGCCGAATCGGACGCCTAACTTTTCTGCCCCAATTGGGTGTCTTTCAACCCCTTCAAAACGCCATAATTTCACATCAACAACATCTCCAACATACTCAAACTAACCTATTAATCATACTAATTACCTTAAACTATCCATAGCCTCAAAAAACAGCAACAGCAACAAAATCCGATGGATTCTCGCATAAAAGACCTAATACACGCAATTTATATAATTAATCAAATCAAAACCAAATGAAAAGATGGAATAAAGACTTACAATACACAATTGCAATAGAGAAAAATTCAAAAACCTAAATCAAAAAACCTAGTTGGTTTTGAGTGAATTGGCCGAACACCCCAAGGACCCAAAAAAATTGATCCAAACCGATTATGTTACTCCAATCTTTGTAAAAACACTTATAATTAAGTCCTTTCAACACCTGTTACACTTAATTTGATCAAGACCCTTAAAATCAAAAACCAAGAAAAATCAAGAATCTTGAGAAACATATGCATAGTTGATTTTATTTGAAAAGGATGATGAGGGTTTATGTAGGAATGATTTGAGAGTAGATTGGAAGAGATTTAATGACTGTTGATGTTGGTTTTGGTGTTTTTTTTTCTTGTTGTAGTTGTCGTTTCACAGTAAGAGGGGAACACTAGAGGGAAAAATTTTGATGTTAATATACGTGTATACATAAAGATGGAATTCTATTATATTGGTAATAAAATTTCCTAGTTTTTTGTATCGAACCTGTAAGAAATGTTATAAAGGAGTTTTTGTTTTGGGGATTTATTGAAGGAAATACAATATAAGGGTGGGTAGTTTTGGTTTAGTATTATATGTTGGAAACGTTTTACAGAATAGATCTAAACCTTCACTTGCAAATAAGTGTTGCTCCTTTAGATACTTCTAAAGCAACAATATTGAAACAACTTGAGTGAACACTATATGATTAAGCTGAATCAAATCAATATGCTAATGAAGAACGAATAATGAATACAAACAACAGACTTATATATTAAACTTGAATCTGCCTAGGTTTACAGATTACAGAACTATTATTAAAATTCGATCTCTACTATCTTGTGTAAACTATATCTATACTAAACATAGCCTAGGTACTCTTATAGACTAAAGTAAACCCCTAATGGGCCTTTTAACAAAACGCGTATAAAGTATAATGCAGTATCCTTTCCTAAGATATCTAAAGCAATATCTTTAACTTTAACTAATTTTCTGCGTAACATACTTAACTATTACAAATCCAGTATTTAACTCTTTAAAAACTACCATTACAAAACTATGATAATCCTTCTACCAGTACTAACTAAGTAACTAGCAGAACTAACTATAATACACTAACAAAATTAAGTCTATTATAACAAAAATACCTAACAATCCTCCCCTAAACTTGAACTATCACCATATGACCTTCAAGTTCTTCATTTTTCTTCATTTGGCTTTTGAGATTGTATCAAGCATGTCTTGTAAGTCCTTAAGTCTTTCTTTTGTCTTTAATCCCTTTGTTCTTCCCTCCTTCATCACAGCAACCCAACAACATCCAACTGAAAGTTGGCTTTGTATTTTTCGCAAACTAAACCACCATTAACGGATTGATATGTCTTTAACCAAGACCATTGCTATGGACTATTCAATGCTTTTATTGCAAATAACACGGTGCCATTATTAACCTAATAGTTTTTTTAGCAAACTATCAGCTATCAACGATTTGAAGTTCTCCTTTAACCAGTAGTCGTTTTACCTCTAGAGTAGCCAATGCTTTAAAACAATACTAATGGTGCATTGATTACCATACAGTTTTTGGTAAACTGTCAACCATTAACTATTAATGAAGTCTTACCAATTTGATTGCTTTAAATTTAAGCCAGTTCTTAATGCGTTATTAAGCATGGTGAACTGATGACCATTTTTGTGTGGCGGTTAGCCCAACAACACAAACCCTTCTCACTTTTCCAATTATATCCATTGTTTCCAAAAAACGAGCTCAACTACTACCTGCAGACTCATCACTTTCTTTATCCCACATGCTTTCTAAATCATCTGAAAGTTGATAACAAACCTTCATCCATTGTTTCCATCTAGAAGCTTCATCTTTAGCATCACTTGGCAAGCATCTTTTGACAAAGGATATTTTCTATCTGCTAACATATATATAGTAGAATGCCTCCAATGTTAGGGCCAAATGTACTGACACATAGTAGGATAGTACCTCCATTAATTATCTTCCTGTTTAAGTGGAAAGCTTCCAAATAGCATCTTCATTGAGAGTGTGGATCAAACATAGTGCCCTGAGTCCAAACCAAAGCACTCTGTCATAATCAACTTACTTCAGGCCTATTGTCAATACTTCTGCATTACCAACCTGTACAACCTATAGATCCTCTCTTGAAAAGTCTTACCCATAGCTCCAAAGCTCATGTATACTGTATCAGCGTCCATTTGCTCTCTTTAACAGAATAAATACTTCTTTAACCTTGCTGTAAATCTTCCATTTACCCACAATATTAATTTTGTATCAAGGATTAGGAATTTCGATAGCTTCCACTGATTTCTCTTTATCATTCTCTGAATCTCCCTTGTGCATTCTTTTCAACACTTATACCTTTCCTAAGCCTTTTTGCTTATTTCTTTTTTCTGTTCTTTTTACTACACTTGGCTCTTCTTCCTTTTACTTCAGCAAACTTTTTTCTCCTATAGCTGGAACATCTTTTATCTTTAATCTTTTGTTTCTTTGAAGTTTTGTCCTAAGCTCTTCTCCATAACTTTTCAATTTTTTAACTTTGTACTTCCAAATCCATAGGAACAAAAAGTGTCAATCTGCTGAACTAACTTAACAAACACTTCTTTAAATCTCTTCAAAACACAACTTTCTTTAACTGAGACAGGCTTCCAAGTTTCCTTGATTCCTTCAGATAGTTTGACATGTAGAATTCTCAAACTGTGACTTAGTCCATGGGTTTATTTCTCTTTGTCTTACTCTTTCCTCTGCTAAAGTGTTTCTTTCTTTGATTCACCAAACAACTAAACCATTCTTTTGCAAAGTCTTTTTTTTTATTTTTTCAGGCAAATCCTTTTTTTTTTTATTTCCCAACACATCTTTTGTCAACTCTGCATTTGCTTCTAGCTTAGCTCTAATAACATCCTAATCTTCTTCAGTATAGTATTGCGCTTCAAATTAAACTTGAAGCTTTCTTTTCTTTTGTTTGTTCTGAAATAATTGCTTCCTCTTCGCCATTCTTTTGGCTACCATTTCAATCTAAATTATAATCCTGCTTTGCCACTTCTTCATCCATTTGAGCTTGCCAATTTTTATAGCCTCATCCATCCAGCTTCCTCTTGTCTTATTTGTTCTTTAGTTTTGTGAGTAGCATGGATATCCTCTCAACATAGAGCCTTTCCATCCCTATGACCCCTTTACTATCAGTACCAGAATCAACTTTAGTTACTACATTTAAACTTACCTTTTTTTCAAATACCAATTTAAAATTTCTTCCTCTACCAGTAGTAATTCATCTCTTCTGTCAGCATCCAATCCAGTATTAATATTCTTAGCCACTGACCTTGCTCTCCTCCTATATCTCTTGCCCTTATCAGTTGGATTTTGTGACCTTGCTAAACATCCTATAGAAGCAAAAAGAACAAAAAGGGAAGCAAAAACACAAAAAAAGGTAGTGGTTGCCCTTTGACAATGTTTTGGCTGCCTCTAAGATTGTAGGACTGATATCTTCTTCCTGAGCCTCCCCTGAAGCTTTTGTAGGAGTAACAAAAATCTGTTGACTTCTCTTTCATTTTCATGGATTCTCTTACCAAAGAACAGAGATCATCATCAATATCCTCCCCTGATCCTCTGGTTTCTTAAACCGCTCTAATTCAGATATTAACCCTTACCTTCTGGTCCTTTCGTTTATGCCTTTTTCTAGAATCTTTTACCCTTTTAAACCAAGTGAGGAACTACCTTTCCTATAGAGTAACTTTTTCCTGATGCTACACTGCCTACCAAATTTTTCCAATTCCATGTCACCAAATAGGAATAATACCATCAATTCCTAGTTAATTTGCATACTTTTCCTCAGCAACTTCCTGATGTATTACCTTCAGATAAAGGTGCTTCATAGGAACTATGTGGGTGAGTAAAAGAGGTAGTGAATAAAGTTGTTATTGATGTGGTAAATGAGGTGTTGATTGATGAGGTGAATGAGGTGGTGATTGATTAGGTGAACGAGGTGGTGATTGATGAGGTGAATGAGGTGGTGATTGATGATGTGAATGATTTTGTTGAATGTTATATTGGTAGGTATGTGGATGGTAGTGAGTCAAACAGTGTGTGATGAGGTTCAGTTGGTTGTGCTGATCCTTCACCTGGTTCCATAGCTGCATCTGCCAACATAGCAGGCATCAATGGTACAAAATCCCCTGCATAACCCCTTTTCATGTTTGTAAAAATCTTTTTGGTTAAAGTGGGGGTTAAATACCTTCCTTTATTTTCAGTTGTAATATCTAAAATAATTTGTAAAAACCTTGGATACATTAAATTTTTTGTATTACTCCACTATGTTTATAATCATCCCAACCCAAAAATCATTTTAGACAAAAATATAAACCCTATGGCTATTGGTAGACAGAATTAATTCGGTAGCAATAAGTACTACCAATTGATCCCATCCACCAGACTTAGGGCTTAAGCAGTGTAAAATAGGATGGATTAGAAATTTCCATTGGGGTGTAAAATTCTTTTTCCAAAAAGTCAATTTGCCCTCAGTAACATACCTTAATGTGGCTAATCCAGCATATATTTCAGCATCAGATAAATTATATATTCCTGTTGCATCTACCAATTGAAGTTTACTTCTGACAAACAGCCATTGTAATAGAATACTTTGTAGAGTCTAAGATGGCTATTAATTGATGAGGTCTCATTAGCAAGTGTTCTCTGACGTGGCAGTTTTGCCAAACTGTTTGAACTAAGGAGTCATAGAAAGTAGGATTATTATTAATGCATACCAAAGAGATGCACCTTTATAATGAAAACGTACTACCTCAGTGAACCAACACTTTTCAGTTTAAGTTTCTTTAGGAAAGCGCCATGTTTATGCTTTTCAAGTACTTTAGATTTGGCCATAGGGACTTGTTGATTGAACAAAAATCGTAATAATTTAAATTCTAATATTCCAGGTTTTATTTGATGAATTACTAAGTGCTGGTAAAGAGAGGGAATTGAATTTTTATCAGTTAATAACAAGGTTTCTTATTGGACCGTGTGTAAAAGAATTTTTTTAGAGTAAAGAAAGATTTTTTATTGAAGAAAGTGCAGTAATTATCCAAATAGAAAACCTATGTTAGAAGTACGCGCCGTAAAAATCTGTAACGGTAATATTTAAATAATAAAAATCAATTTTCCCTCACCAGCACCAACGGTCATCTACCAGACTTAACATTAGCCTACCAGACTTAATATTAGCCTACCCGTACTAATATAGTCTACCATAATTAACTTATAGACTACCAGAATTAACTCTAGTACTTAGTACTTACAGACCATGTATAAGAAGAATTTGCAGCACAACTTCTATCCATCCTCAAATCCATGCTTATCCTGAAATAGTTAGTTAAAAACAAGAAAAATACTACAATCTATTATTAACTATAACTAATTATTTTCTAACTACCAGAATTAATACCCTAGTAGTATTAATTTTAACTAGAAGTACTTTCTACACTTTACAAACTTTACAAGTGTAACCTCTCCCTTAAATTTAGTCCACATGATTTAGCATTCCAATGCTCACTAAATAAGAAGATTTAAAACCTGTGACATCAATCCATTGGTGAGAAGGTCTGCAGACATTATGATTATAAGAATCTTGATAACCTCTATTAGGTCTCTAAATCATAAACAATCTCTTATAAAATTAGAATCGAATCTCAATATGCTTGGTCCCTTGAATGAGCAACCCCCCCCAAGGATTCTTGATAACACTTTATAGTCATCTCATTATCATTATGGACTTTTGGTGATCATGAAATTTGAAACCAATAATCCATCATCTAGTTCCTTTATTCCATATTAAACCTCCACAAAACAATAAGCAGCTTCAACATATTCTGCCTCAGATTAATAATTTTGCCCAATATATCTGCTTCTTGCATTGCCAGATATCCATCTTCTTCTAGAAAATGACATCCACATGTTAAGTTGATTTTTCTGTCAAGGCTGTCTCCTCTATAGTCACTGTCCTGAGTAAATCTTCTAAGTTCAAAAGGTGATCCCTAGTATACCATAAACGAAAGTTTGGGTTGATGTTTAAGATACCTAAAAAACAATTTTATAACCGCATTAAAGTGTGAAACATTTAGAGTGACTTGAAATCCTAGCACAAAGCACAAACAACAAACATGATGTCTTGCCTTGATCAGTCAAATACATTAATATCCCAATCATATACCTATAGGACTAGTACATGTACTCCACACCATCCTTCAACCTTGACCAGTTTTTAATAGACTCAATAGTAGTAGTAGCTGTTCTGATGATAAAAAATCAAACTTCTATAAAATGTTCAGCTACATACTTATCCTTACAATAAAAGATTCGCCTCATGGTAGTTGCTTCACATTAAGTCCCAAAAAGAACTGTAAGTTTCACCCATGAACTCAGTCTGGAATCTTTTATCCATACAGTCCTTTAAACTCTGAACACATTGACTAATTAGAAGAACCAAAAATATGTCAACCACATACACATGGACTAAATAATGTTCCACTCTTTTTCTTCTTTGAAAAACAATGTTTTTGTCTATTGTACCTCTCTAAAAACCATTTTCCATAAGAAAAGAAAGAAAGTTGTCCTTCATACCAAGCTCTAAGTAGCTTAATTTAACCATAAAGAGCTTTTTCACCTTATAGACTTGTTTAGAGAGGCAGGATCAACAGAAAACCAAGAGGATGATGAACATACACATTCTTCTTCAATAGTGCCATAAAGAAATGCACTTTTTAACAACCATTTGGTAGACATAAATCCCATGTACGATACAAATATGGCTAAAAATAACCTAATTGCCTCAATATTCTGGCAACATGTGCAAAACCTCATCAAAATCTATATCTTCCTCCTGTCAAAACCCTTGTGCTACAAGCCATGCTTTGATTTTTCACAACACGTACTCTCTCATCCCTTCTTATACTTGAAGACCCACTTTGTGCCAATTACCTTTTCCCCATATAGCAATTCCTCTGTAGTTTGAACTGAAGCAATTCCTCTTGCAATTGCATCAACCCAGCTTTTCAACTTGAAAGGCTGTGATATAGTCTTTGGTTTCCTGCTTGAGAGAGAAAATATTCAAACAAACAGTTTCAGATGATCCTTGTTGTTTGTTTCAGTTCTGTCGTGAAATGTAACTTACCAAGGCTTGTTGTGCGCGAAGATGGCCTTTTGAATCTTCCCTCTTGTTTGTAACTGCTGATGTATGATCTCCTAGAAATTATTTCCCTTTTGTGATCCTTATAATTCTGAGTTGGTGGGGGAATAGACTGACAGCAATGGTGTTATCCATGTTGTTGAAATCAGCCTCTGCACCCACATCTTCATCATCATCATAAGTTTCATTAAATATTCCATCATTTGGAAGAGTATCAAAAGTATATTCCAAGACATTCATATTTTGATCAATGGGTAAATCAGCATTAGGAAGAGTAGATGCATCAATAGGTATTTTGCCTCCAAGATAGAAAAATGATGATTCATCAGCATTTGCACCTGTGGAAGTACTAGCAGCACTAACATTGGGTGTGTTAGACCTATCAATACTAACAAATGATCTATCAATACTAACAAACGGCCTATCAGTACTAACAGATGGCCTATCAGTACTAAGTTGGTTAGTACTGGTATCTGGAGCAGCCTTCTTTTGAGATGCAATTTCCTCCCTCTCTCTTCTTCAAAGGCTTGTCTTGAAACATCATCCATAGCTTTAGCAGCCAATTCTTGAGTAACCATCATCTCAAGTTCATCTTGTAAATCTTTTTCACTTTCTTGCATCTAATGTTGTTCTTCCTTATCAGCAGCATCCTCTGAATCTTGGACATCCTTGTCTGAAGAAGCATTTTCAGAAGGTTTTTCTTGTGCATCTTGAACAACATCCTTTACTGGAATCCTTGTCCTATGAGGTTGTAGTGGAAGCTTATGTTATTCCTAGTTAGGACTTTACTTTACCTTATGAACATGCAACATAAAATCTGTGTACCTCTCATCCACGTTAACATAATTTTCTACACTAATAGGAACATAATTCATTGAATTTGTGAGAAAATCAAGATCAAACATCCAATTAGGACCAGTTCCTGTCACATTTGGTTGATCTTCAAGAAAATTAATGTGCAGATTCTCTTCTACCCTTTTGGTCCTTTTGTTGTATACTCTAAAGGCTTTAAAAAAACTAGATTAGAGTATCTAAGCAAAATAACCTTCATCAATTTCCCATGCAAATTACCCAAGGAAATTAAGGTGTTCAAAATAGTCAAGGGCACCAAAGGTCTCAAAAAAAATACTAGGTTAATTTACCTATTAATAGTTCATAAGAGGTCTTATTTTGAAGTTGGGTCACAAATAGCCAACAATTCTGTACAATAGCAAGCAGTATTAACTGCCTCTGCCCAAAATGGGATAGGTAAAAGTGAGTCAGCTAACATAGTTTTAGCTACCTCAATTAGGGTCCTGTTTTTCCTTTCTGCAACACCATTCTGCTGTAGAGTTCTAGCTACACTAAACTCCCTTTTGATTCCTTTCTTAGCATAGAATTCATTCATAGCATAGTTCTTAAACTCTGTCCTATTATCACATATAATGATTTTAACATTATGATTCAATTGTTTTTCTAAGCCTATTATAAGATTACAAAGGATTTCAGATGTTTCATCCTTGATAGCTAAGAAAAATACCCAACTAAATCTGCTAAAATCATCAGTCACAACCAAGTAGTACATTTTCTTGTTGATACTTTCTACAGATACAGGTCCAAATAAGTCCATATGAAGTAATTCTAGGGGCTTTCTGATGATTCTATCTAACTTGGCCTTACATGAGGCCTTGTGTTGCTTACCCTTCTTGCAGGAAACACAAGTGTGGTCATTCACAAAAATTTTTGAAGGTAAACCTCTAACTAGGTAACCTTTAAACCAGTTTAATAGAAAATATTTTTAAACTTACATTACCTAATCTCCTGTGGCCATAATTATAGACACATTATTTGCTGTTGCATTTGCATATAAACAAGTTATACCACCAGAAGGAACAATGTTCTTTAAATCCAAGCTCTACACATCATCCTTTCTAGGAGCTCTAAGTACAACTTGACTTTCATCAAGAAGTTTGAAGCTAGGAGACAAGATAAGGCATTCAGACTCAGTAAAAAGGACACTATTTTTCTTGTCACACATTTATAAGACAGAGAAAAGGTTAAACTTAAGTTTATCTACAAAATAAACATCATCAAAGTCTAAATTAGCAGTTTTGATCTTACCTTTACCCGTTATTTTACCTCCTTTAGGATCACTTCCAAAAGCCATAAAGCCTCCATTGAAATCTTCATAGTCTGAAAGATAAGCTTTGTTGCCAGTCATATGGCTAGAGCAACCACTATCCACCACTGCATGATCCTGTAGCAAGATCTCTGGATTGCCCTGCACAAAAGGTAAGAGAATTAGTATCTCTAAGGGATCCAAGCCATTACAGACTTGGAAATCCATTTTGGGTCAACATACTCAACCTTCTTGAGCATGAATGATCCATTGTCTTTGGACACATGATCCAAGTAGGTTTCCCCCCTTAGGCCTCCCAAACCCATTTTTGATCTTTTAATTTCCATTATTCCCATCTACCCTTACCCGTATAACTACGCACTTGTCCCGCATCAGTCAATATTTTGAACCCTTGGGTAAGTAGGTCTGGTAGCATAAACAGGCCTAGTAGTACTCACACTTGGCCTAGCAATACTAACACTTGGCCTGGCAGTACTAATACTTGGTCTAACAGTACTAACAGGCCTAGCAGTATTAATACTTGGCCTAGGCATACAAACCAGACCCTAGCATTATTAATACTTGCCTATGCAACCTGTTCTGTTGATACACCTGCTGGGAAAAAAGTCATACTATAATTGTGGGTTATTTATGAATATTTGGATGATTACACTTTTTGGTATTAATCCCCATACTTGTTGCTCTCCCTTTTTACCAGTATTAACCACATTTTTTTAGATTATACTTTACTCTTTTTGTCATGAAAATTAACAGACTTTTTATCAGATGCTTAGTACTTCTACATACAAAACAAGCTTTTATACATTCCTAAAGACCTACTCCTTGTTTAATGAGTAATTTTGACCACTTTATCCATCTCAAGTCTTAACTTTTTGATTCTCAGAATCCTAACTTTTTGCACTCCATACACTTCCTTCTCATCATCTGAGGACCAATCTCAATGATAACGCTACTCTCTGTTAACTATAAGAATATAACACCTACTGACTC
This sequence comes from Tanacetum coccineum, assembly GCA_026074375.1. Lineage (NCBI taxonomy): Eukaryota > Viridiplantae > Streptophyta > Magnoliopsida > Asterales > Asteraceae > Tanacetum > Tanacetum coccineum. The sequence goes on from BQNB010095086.1 coordinate 21,885, forward strand.
AACTGGATAAACTTAAGTCTGTACAGTAATTTGTATCATTGTTTTGGACCTGTAGTCTCACTTGTTTTAGTATTTAGGCTCATTTTGTTTGTGATTCAATGATTTATTCCTTATGGCATTATTCCATCTACCCATAAAAAGGATATATCAGCTCTTGGTTAATAAGAAGTTTCCATGTAAATTGGAGGGAAAAACAACTTTTATACCCATCTTTGAAAATCTATCATTAACTGGTATAAAAGAAGCTATCTGTCCTTGATCTACCATCAAAAAAAGCACAAACTGTTCTCACTATCAGTTTTCATGATTTGCTACTTAATTAATTCCATTGTGTGCTATATCCTTAACCAATTTTAATCTCTAGCGACTCAATTAACTTTAAGTATTTCGTCCTCAGATTCTTGTGTCGATTCTTCCCAATTTTGCCAATCTATCTTTTAACTCAATCTCTTTTCTTTTAACAGCCTTCTTTAATTCCAAATTGTAGTTGTTAATTTTTTTCTCTACATTTAAGCTCATAATTCTGAAATTCAGATATTTCTCCACCCCAAGCTAACTCATTTTTTCATGTCCAAATAAATCCCTAGGATTCTATTAAACTCTAAATGCTATTTCATAACCCCTGATTCCTAGTTTTGCTTTGTTTATGCTTTTCTCTTTATGTATCAAGTTTTTTTGAAAGACATTTAAATAATGTCAAGACATTGTTTTTAAGAAACATTTTTTGTGCCTCAACTGTCAAAAAGAACTTGATGGCTTAAAGAGGAAGATTGCCATCAAAGCGCACGTTGACTGTTTTCTACTTCAAAATCATGCTCCATCATAAGCCCCTCTTAGACCATCTTGAGCCACCAGTGCCTGTGATAAGATTCATTTGTTTGGTTGCTTTGCTCCTGCCGATTGTCCCCACCATAAGAACTTCTTCCATGACTCCATCCAGATCTACATTCTCTAGCAAAATGCCCTTTCTGTGACAGTTGTTAGCACTCAATCTTTGACTTTTCAAAGAAACATGTCGTTTTTTACTTTGAAGTCCATATTCCTTCCCCAGTCCTTGAATGAACTTCTAGACTACTTCTTGACAGTCAACAAAGCCACCTGCCATTAAGATCCAATTCCTCAAAGACATCTCCATCCATCTGCTGAAAATCTCATTCTCAAGTTATACTGGTTGTGTTGTGTACAAGGAAGGATAAAGCTATATCATGAGCACATGTAGTAGATGGAACTTGATTAATTCCACCATGCAGTAATAACCTAAAATCTCCACGTCAGTATAACTTCAAATTAGTACTGCCATATTTTTCAGAGGAGAGAAAAGCCAAATTCAGAGAAGCAAAGAAGTTGGAACCAGAATACCTTATCATTCAACTTCATACACCCTAAGATTGTTGTGAAGGTCATGAATATCAATCTCATCAATGTCTGGCTTATTTCTCATGATGAGGGCAATCTGATTCCATGAAGAAGGAAGACTTCTAAGGAACTTCTGGTTGATGTCTTCCTTTGAAATTGGAGCACCAATGGAACCCAATTGACTTAACAGTTTCTGTAATCTAATGCCATAAACTTTGTCCAAGCTTTCATTTGCTGCAGTAGAAAAATTTTCAAATTGATGTTTTAGAATATTTTTCTGCATTTTCTTGGATTCTACATTACCACCAAATCTCGATTTGATTGCCTCCCAAAGTGATTTAGCATAAGCAATATTGTGAAACTTGAGGAGGTATTCATCAGGTATTGCTAAAAAGCAAGTTGCTTTTTAACCCTTTCTGATTTCCTTCTTGTAGCTAGTTAACCGGTAGTCTTATGAGAGGAGTAGCAAAAGTTTTTCTCCATATTGTTTGGTGCAAGCTCTCTTCTAAATCTCCATTGACAATAACATCCATATAATATGGTCTTTATGATAGTTATATTGGCACATACTCCATGTCCATATATCGAATCTCTCTCCTTCCTGATGAGTAGGTATTCTTCATTGCAGTGAATGTGTGGGTGGAGGAATGTCTTGTTCTGCCATCTTGCAATTGAGTCCTTCTTATTCAAAGTTTCCACACAAGCTCTGATACCACTTGTTGGATCGTTTTACTAAATAGATCTTAACCTTCAGCTTGCAAAGAGTTTGCTCCTTTAGATAATTCTAAAGCAACAATAATGAAACACTGAGTAAACACTATTGATTATGTGGAATCTAATAAATAATGCTAAGAAGAAAAATATTGAATATCACAAAAGAACTTTTATATTAAACCTTAAATCTGCCTAGGTTACAGATTACAAGCTATGATTACTATTCGATCTCTATTATCTGTGTAGAACTATATCTACTAACTATGCCTAGGGTTTCTTTTATAGACTAAGGAAACCCTAATGGGCTTTACAAAACGCGTATAAAGATCATGCAAATCCTTTCCTAAGATATCTCATGCATATCTCATAAATGGTACTAACTACTTTATACTAACGGTACTAACTATCTGATCAGTACTTAACATTTTGTACTGTCTGTACTAATTACAACTAGCGGTACTAAGTAATATAACTAGCGGTACTAAGTCAGGAATGCATAATTCCCAACACTCGTCATGCATGATTTTGGCAAATTCATCACACATGTCTTGACAAGTCGAGCTGAATATAATGTCGTCGAAATATATTTGAACGATGATGAGGTTTGAACTTTTTTTCTTGGTAAAAAGTGTGTTATCTACCATTCCCATTTTGTACTCATGTTTAATAAGAAAAGATTTTAATCTATCATACCAAGCTTTGGGTGCTTGTTTAAGACCATATAAATCTTTCTTAAGTTTATAAACATGATCTGGTTTTTCAAAGTCAATGAATCCTGGAGGTTGTGCCACGTATACCTCCTCATTGATAAAACCGTTCAGGAATGCACTTTTTACATCCATTTTGAATAGCTTAAAATCTAACGTACAAGCAAAAGCTAATAGTATTTTAATACACTCAAGTCTAGCAACTGGGGCATAAGTTTCTTCATAATTGATACCCTCTTGTTGATTATAGCCTTGAGCAAATAACCTAGCCTTATTTCGAGAAACAATACTGTTCTCGTTTAACTTATTTCTAAACACCCACTTAGTTCCTATGATTATCATATTCTTAGGTTATGGAACTAACTCTCAAACATCGTTAGCAATGAATTGATTTAATTCTTCTTGCATAGCGATTATCCAACTTTCATCCGTTAAAGCTTCATTGGCATTCTTAGGTTCTATAGTTGATATAAAACAAAAGAAGTTACTTTGGTTTTGGGCTTGTGACCTAAGAGTTCTTTGGTTAAGGTTTTCTTTGACATTTTCTAATAGATGGTTCCTAGATTCCTTAATATTGACTACTTCGTCAATCTCTAAAGTTTCATCCTCAATGTCTTTTTCTAAGATTTTCTTTTTGGCAACCTTAATTTCTTCTTCTTCATCTAAGTCATCATCCACCAAGGGTGATGTCTTAGAGGGTGGAGGAGTTTCATCGAATGTCACGTTGAGTGATTCTTCGATTTTCCTAGTGTGTTTATTAAGGATGTTGTATGCTTTACTATTTTGGGAGTAACCTAAAAAGACACATTCGTATAACTTTTGGTCAAACTTAGTGAGGTAGTCTTTAGTCTTTAAAATGAAGCACTTGCTTCCAAACACTCTAAAATAATCAAGAGTAGGTTTCCTACCTCCCAGGAGTCTATAAGGTGTTTTTTATAGGATGGCTCTAATTAGGATTCGGTTAAGGATGTATGTTGAAGTATTGATGTGTTGTAGTGTAGGGTTGTTTTTTATATGATTCAAGTTTTAAATTTATATTTTGCCGACTTAATAAAAAACAACACTTTAACGGGCAGTGTACCCGATCGGTAGTAGTTTCGTGGTAAGTAGGGTGTCTGTAGGATCGTTATACCTTAGTATAATAAGCCTTTAACCTGTAAAGGATGTTACCTCCTTGAATAAATTCAAGTTAGTAGCAATGAAACACTGATATAATACTGTTAACTATGCGGAAACTAGTTAACAATATCAAGAAGAACACACAATAGTTTCTCAAACGATTTCTATTATAAA
>BQNB010095087.1:0-11241 GCA_026074375.1 Tanacetum coccineum
AAAGATGATATTTGGTATTGAAGAAAGACGTCATGGACCCAGTGATGCAATGCACAACCCTTTCCAGCCACTCAAGATTCTCTCAAAAAATTCTTGTTTCATTATCACGGAGATTAAATGCATAATCTATTGACATCTCACTCTGAGATTGTTGATATTGAAAAGGTGGCAGTTTGCTCCAGCCTCCGATCACAAAAACCAAAAAGCACTTATTGAGTCTAGAGCCAAAAAGAGATCAAATCATAAATCTCACATAGGACACAAAAGTACATTTGTATTAAACATCAAAGATACAAAAAGGTACAAGAGTCACTTACATGGCTATGTGACAGTGCATGTCTTAGTGACATTGCCGGAACATTCGAGAGTGATACTTAAATTAAGTATTTCACAATGATTGAATGGAAATCCTACCAGTACTAACATCAAGCCAACGCTGAACGCAGGTTACTAATTTGAAAATGAATGTTTAATGATTCAATTAGTGTTAACTAGTAATCTAAGTGATCTAGTAGTTATCTTGTTTTTCCGAAATTTGTTTTCGAAAAACACAAACAATATTTCCTTGATTCATTTAAGTGAAGTGTTGGATTACCAAGGTTACTTATGATGTCACAATATTTATAAGGGGAGATAGTTGGAATTGAAGCTAGTAGTTGACTCTCAGGCTTAAACCGCACTTCACACATGACTTCACTATCGAATATTCAGGCGTAACAAGATTATGATTATGTTTGATGGTCATCCAATATAATCAGGGGGAGGAGAAGTGTTTTAGCTGAATATTTCGATAGAGTTCAACAACTGGGGGGAAGAAATATGTACATCAGGGACTTAATTGACTTCGAAGTATACAACACAGTGCAACAACTGGGAGGAAGAAATGTGTATACATCATCCGGGACTTAATTGACTTAGAGGATATAGTTTCTTTCTTATGTGAGTTATTTGTGTGAAGTATGTGTGAACGAAAGGTTGTTTATTTAGGGGGAAGCAATTGAGGGAAGATACATTTATGTACAACAACATCAACAACATCTCTACCTTTCAGAAGCAAGAACACGTCATATTCATTCCTTCATATCTCATACTCAAAGTTCCTGTATAATTGATCTTGATTAAATATCATTTGTCAAATCATTATCATGATTGTCAATCAATAGTTAATGTATTAGTTGTACTTGTTCTTATCTGTACCTTGGGCTCAAACCCATATCTTTGTAGGCTATATAAGCCATTCCTCCCAATGAGAAATACACAACACAGTTTCACCATTCTCTATGGTATCACGCCTACACACGATCCTTAAACCCTAACTACATCCTATCGCAACCCTTTTTTCTTATGTTTTCTTCTTCGTGTGCTAAGGTCACACGGTTATTGGTTCAAGACGTGCTAAGGTCATCGTCTTGTGTTCATCGTGCTAAGGTCACGGTGTGTGAAAATCGTGCTAAGGTCACGGTTATTTAAATACGTGCTTGGGTCACATTTATTTTCTTTTGGTTTGACAGCAGTTGTGTGTTATATTTTTGTTCGACATATATACCAATTCTTCATCACCCACTGTTACTACAAGTTCTTTTAATCATACTATTCCCCATGTTATACCCTCTATTAATTAAACCCTTAAGTCTTACGTCCCTTTTAATATCTCCTTATCTACTGTTACATTCAATATAAAACCCTAACTCCTCTAAAACATCTCACTGTTTGTTTACTATGACTAGACCAGATAGCTCGGTTACTACGTGCTTTAATTTCGATAAGGGCTCGTGTCGCTTCGATAGTGATTGCCGATATGTTCATGATAGTAATGTTAAACCGACCAACAATCCTACAACCCGTATCACAAATTACACCATTGATGAGTTGCTTGCTAAGTTGTTGGACATATTAGGATTAAATAACTCTTCCCCTACTGGTAGTAACATGTCGCAGCCTTTAACCACTCCAATGTCCCAACCAATAGCCTTAAATATCTCTGTCCTAGTCGGTTATTATCCAACTCAGTTAGCCCAGCCACACCTTCTGGCCCAACCGACATACACGACCCAACAGGTTCAGTCTGGTTCAACGGGGTCCACGGTTTCTTCGGGTCAAGCTACTGTGATGCCCTATTCTTTCACTATGGGTACCCTTTATGACCCGGCTTCTAGCGCTTGGAATTTCGATACAAGTGCGAGCTCTCATCTCAATAATTTAGTTAATAATCTTAGTGAAAATTTTAATACGTGTATGTATCCGTCTGTCTCGGTTGGTGACGGTCATTCTATACCCGTCACTAATACGGGCCATAGTATTTTGCCAACTCCAACTAGATCTCTTCACTTAAATAATGTTCTTATCACCCCTCATATTGTCAAGAATTTAATATCTGTTTGTCAATTTGTTCGTGACAATAATTGGACTATCAAATTCGATGCGTTTGGTTTTTTCGTTAAGGATTTCCTAACGCGTCGGGTGCTTCTCCGATGTGATAGCACGGGGGATCTTTACCCAGTCACATCTCTATCTCCTATCCCTCATGCTAACCTTGTTAGTCAACACACGTGACATCAACGTCTTGGACACCCAGGGGGTGAAGTGCTGCGTCGTCTTGTTTTTTTTAACTTTATTTCGTGTAATAAAGAGAAGCCTCCCGTTCTTTGTCATGCTTGTCAGCTTGGCAAACACGTGAGGCTTCCTTTTGTTAGCTTCGGTACTGTGATTAGTTCTTGTTTAATATTATTCACTCGGATGTGTGGACTTCACCCATTTTGAGTCTTTCAGGTTTTAAATATTTTGTCTTGTTTTTAGATCATTATTCTAAATTTGTTTGGGTGTATCCTTTGGTTAATAAATATGATGTTATGTCCAATTCGTGTTATTTCGTAATTATGTTCGCACTCAATTTACGTGTGAAATCAAGTCATTCCAATGCGATCATGGTGGTAAATTCGACAATCGTCGCCTACATACCCTTTTTGTTGAAAATGGAATTCAGTTTCGCTTTTTGTGTCTCAAACCTCTCAACAGAATGGGAAGTCTGAACGAATGGTTTGTATAATTAATAACCTCATTCGCACCCTTCTTTTCCAAGCAAACCTTCCACCAACTTTTTGGGTCAAAGCTCTTAATATGGCTACACAATTACTAAATATCTTGCCTTCAACTGCTATTGCTAATGACATTCCCTACACCCGTTTATATGGCAAAGATCCCAACTACGCCTTTTTACGCATTTTTGGGTGTTTATGTTACCTACACCTTTATCCATCTCACAAACTTGAACCACGTGCAACACCCTTCATTTTTTGGGATTTGCCTCTTCTCATAGAGGGTATCGTTGCCTTGACCTACACACCAACAAAATAATTATTTCGCGTCATGTCACTTTTGATGAAATCGTGTTTCCCTATGGCTCTACCATACCCAAATCCACTTCCGCTTATACCTTTTTAGAAGATACATTTGATTTACACCCTACTCTACTAAATCCTACCCTTACCACACCAACTATTGGACAAATTGATCCCTTACCACACCAACAACATCTAACCGAACCCGTAGCCCAACAGTCCCCTACTGCGGCCCCACCAACACATGCTCCCCATCTTTGGCCTAAATCCATTCACCAGTCCAACAGCCATCCCCCAAGGCTCAACATACACCAATTCAACTTCAATTCTCACCTACGGTTGTTTCACACTGATAAGGTGTCATTTTATACACTTTTTCGAGGTCGTTTAACCCCCTAAATCGTGCATTTATGCCCAAAATATGTACTTAATCATTCTTTTTCAGGTATTTCTCATTTGGAAAGCATTTGAAAGAATTACACATGACTTGGGCTCATTTGGAGAAGAAACGGACAAGACTACAGACCTACACCAAGATCTCTCAAGATTATGTTCTCAACAGCTGGAGACGGCGTCACAGATTACACGTGACGCCGTCATAATTCATACCAAGACGGCGTCACACATTCCACGACGGTGTCAGAGCGCATGACCCAGCCTAATATCTAGAATATTTTCTTTTGTGACGGCGTCACAACTAAAACGCGACGTCGTCACAACGATTTTCCTATATATACAAACCCGAATTTAGGGTTTTAAGTGTGTAACTTTAGAATAAAAAGAGGGTACGAACCCTAGTTCGTTTAGCAGCTGTTAGGGACGATTTTAGGGCCTAAAAACCCTATTGTACTTCCTTTAATTCATGTTTTAATAGAATCAAGTTATGTTTTACTTTAATTATTCTATCACGTCTATTGTGCGGGGTTTTTTTGTTTGTGAATATCATTTATGTTCTTGCTTTATCTATAACATGCTTGGCTAAACCTTCTATTGTGTTCATTTATGATTGTATGAAACCTAGGATGTAGATCTTAGTGGTGTTGCTTCTTGTAATGATTATGTATGTTAGGTCTTAGAAAACCAGCTTTTGTCTGTATTGCTATTGATATGTCTAGGGAAACATGATAGTGTAGAAAGGATATCATCGGGTAACAGTCTTCATACTACCTTGCCCCTTATATGGTTGATCCACTTTTAATATATTTCAAATGCATTTAATATACTCTTAGGGGCCTTGTAATAGTCTTCATACTACCTTACTTGTGTGTTGCCTTAACGGAATATTAAATAGACGGCAGGTTCGTGTAATCTGATTATGACTTAGGAAATAGTTACATAACTCATCACAAGTGTGACAAAGCAACAACACTAGGAGAAGCAATCTAGGGAGTAATACATGATTAAATGAAAACAATCTTTTATCTTATTGTTATCACCAATAGCGTAGATATTATTTAGTTTAATAGCTAAAACCAAACCCACCTATCAAACATAGATTTACCTGCTTTCCTATAAACATAAAAACACAATAATAATCTTCTCTCAACCCCTAGAATTCTGTTAGACCGTGATCAAGCCTTCCCAATCTATTCCCCTAGAGAATGATAATAACCCCTGAGCCTTGCCTATACTACACTACAACGATTAGGTACACTGCCTAGGGAGTTGTAAAACTTCTTGTAAATAAGTCCTATGACAACCGCACATTAAGTTTTTGGCGCCGCTGCGTGGGGAATAGTTAGGTTTTGATTATAGTTTAACTTAGTTCTACTTGCTTGAATCCTTTCAAGTGAGAATTTAATTTCCGTATATTAGCTTTCTTGTAGTCTATCTTTTCTTTGTGTTATTTGTTTCGTAACTCATTCTCGTCAACCACCATGGGAGACGAGAATCCTATCCGTACTCTAGGAGACTACTCCAAACCTAGCTACGAGGGCTACAGGAATACCATTGAGCTCCCCGTAGGGAACAACATTGTACCTCTTTGATCTGACACCATCCGGTTGGTGCAAAACGAATGCTCATTCCACGGACTTTGGTCCGAGGATCCAAACCAACACCTCAAGGATTTCCTTAAACTTGTGGACTTACTTGACCTTAACGGTGCAAACAGGGAAAGAATGTGTCTGCGTTTATTTCAATTTTCCCTTAGCGATTAAGCTAGCAATTGTCTTGAACGACTTTCAGCAGGATCCATCACCACATGGGAGGATCTTACTACCAGATTCCTTGCTCAATTCTTTCCACCGAGAAGGACCACAAAACTCCGCAACAATATCATCATGTTCCAACAACATCATGGAGAATCGTTATCTGAAGCATGGACTCGTTTCAAGGACTTACTCCAAAAAGTGCCTCACCATGGCATCGATCGTTGGCTTTAAATCCAAAATTTTTATGATCATGTCTCATTTCATCTTAAGTGTGAGATTGACAGCACCGCCGCCGGCAAACTCCGCAATAAGAATGCTGACGAATCTTGGGAAATCATTGAGAATCTTGCCCTTTATGACCACGAGGGCTAGAATGACACGAAAGAATTCGTCAAGACGATCAAGGCTGTTTCTACACCTCAAGGCACCTCAAAAACACCTAACCGCTGACTTCTTGAGCTCAAAGATCATATTAACTTCTTACTAAAGGGATCGTGACCGACCCCCAGGAGCTCAACACACATCCCTCATGCTTATGCCGATGCAATCTATTCTGACCCTTGCCCGCAAAACCATAACGAGCCACCTAAGCTGAATCCCTTTACTTTTCGAGAACGTACAGGTCCAAGTCCTCAACCCTAAGCATTAAGAACTACTTTCGAGGCTCGAGTAAGGGACTACATGGCAGCACATACCGAAAGAATGGAAAGATTTGAAAATGCCATTTTCAAGCAATGCGAGGAGATCAATGGTAGGATGACTGAAATGTTTGGACTCCTCAAGGAACTCACAACTAGCAGAACCCCTGAGAGAGTATTGATAAGGGAAGAAGCCAAATTTCCCGTCACCAAAAACGTAAACTCTATCTCCCTTGCAAAAGAAAAGGAAGAAAGAAGTGACAAGACGGAAGCGACACCCGACAACACTAAAATGCCTACCAAAACTAAAATACCTGTGAAGGAAGCCGAATAGAATAACAAAGCTGAATACAAACCAATCAAAAAGGCTTAAGAAGAAGAAACGACTAAAGTACCCAACTCTCAGCCCGTAGAATACTACTTAAAACACGGCATCAACGAGAAACTAATAGAAGGGCTTGTCGATAATCATAGGTTCAATGACTTCCTATCAAGAGCCCGAGCTGGGAAAACAAAAAGGAAAACCTATAACGTATCACCTAAGGGACCGGTTTACAAAACAATCCTTAGAAAAATGATAACAAGGAAGGAGGACATCGAAGGAAACTTCAAAATACCTTGAAACATAGGAGGCCAAAAAGGCATAAACGTCCTTATTGACCAAAGATCCGACATGAATGTCATGCCCTACACTACCTATATGGAACTAACTAAAGAAAGGCCTGCTGAGATAGACATTAGACTCTCACTAGCTAGCCACTCATATATCTACCCTTTAGGAATAGCAGTGGATGTTTTAGTTGAAGTTGCCGAGCATGTGTATCCCGTTGACTTCGTAATTCTATGCATTAAGGAAGACGAAAAGAGGCCTTTCATCTTAGGGACACCATTCCTGACAACGGCTAAAGCCGTAATTAAGTTTGACAAAGGCACCATAACTCTAAGATCTGGAAAGAGTAAGATAAGTTTCCATAGGATACCTGAATCCTCCTGTAAGATCGAGAAAGGAGTTAAGAACGACATAGAGCCTATAGCCTCTATCATGACTGTAAATCGGCTAGTATTAGAATGGGAAGAAAGTATAAAACTTCACCTTGAGAATGAGATGAAGTTCAACCAATGGAGGAGCAACAACTTCAAAAGTAAACACCCCGCTCCCGTTAAAGTAGATGGAGGAATTCATAATGAAGAAGAAGTCACGTAAGGACGCGTGACTTTGAGTCTAGTTACAAGACTCGTAAAATAAAGAAAAGCGCTTCTTGGAAGGCAACCCAATTTACTTTTCCCGCATAGTAGGAGTGTCAAGTGTGTTTTATTCTTTTCATTTTGTTTTATTATGTTTGAACTATCTTGTAATCATGCTTTGTTTGTCTTTAACCTCGTCTTAATTTCAATCAAAGGTATTTTGCAAACAATAAGTGTAGGGGAATTTATCCGACTTTTGAGCAAAGTTCAAGCATGTTAAATAAATTGTTTAGATTAATTCGCGTCAGTTTCGAGTCATATGATTGAATTGTTAAATCTCAGATTTTATGTAGCTATTTGTACAGGAATTAACTTATGGAATCAAGTGCAGAAAATTTTTCATCAAAAACAAAATTTTCATTTTCACAAAACGTGGAGACGGCGTCACGATTTGTACGCGACGCCGTTACCACGACACATGTGACGGGGTCACGAAAACCCTAACGGCGTCAAATGCCCAGGTCAAGAAAACTTAAAGTTTTTAATTATTTTTTTAAATAAAACTTGCACAACATTTAAAATATGTACTTTTCTTCTATAAACCTGCAAATCCAATGAGTTTGACAATTCTCTCATCCTATCTTTACTGCTTTACCGAGTCAAACCCTAAATTCATATTGTATATTTGTATATCGCACATTTTATGCTTAGTATAGTTGTCTTTGTCTTTGATTACAGTTTATATTTGATGAGAAGAAGCTTGGAAGTTCTTAGGAAGTTTCATAGGATGATTCTTGGAGGACGATTTAACCAGTTATCACATGTTTCTTCTCCATTATTGAGCAAACCAGGGGAGTACTAGTTTCTCTTACTTGTTTTCTTTTCCCTTTATTCGTTTTTACGGGTACTTTTATAGAACATTGGGGATAATGTTTAACTTAAGTGTAGGGGGAAAATAAGCCTTAGAAACTATTCTTTCATTTGCCATTTGCTTTGTCTTTAAAATGATGGCTAATATATCAAAACATAGCATAAGAGGTGATTTTAACCAAAATTTAAAATTTTTTATTACACATACCGACGAAAACCAAGTATTAATAGCGTCTCATAGATAGGAACTTATATGACTACCATAAAAACCCTCAAATTCCACCCCCAAAATATGAGGTTCGCCCTTAGATAGTATACCTTTAGCTTGTTTGAGTTAAGGATTTGAGCAATCATGTGTGTCTATTTTGTCATTACGGATGTGTATGCGTGGTTTTGTCGCCTTTTCTGGAGCATTGGTATCGGTTACTTTAGGATTATAAGAGTGTACCGATAGCATATTAAATTCCAGAACTTGTTTTTGTGATGCATCCCGAGACCACATAGTAAGTATTAGGATTTGCTTGATAAGAGGCATTAGGATCAACCCATGTTTTAAACCTGTAATTGTTATGATGGTCACACAGATCATATAACTGTCCCACACCCTTGCCATGCACTCATTTTTAGTGCAGGATACCCCTAGTACAACCCTCCGAGTCTATCTTTTTTCACGGTTCTCGTAATTTTTTGGTGGATTCTAGATTATTAATAAAGAGCAGTGTAACCCTTAAACCAATCGTTACACCCAAATAGCCTTAGCCTACCTTGTATGTACTCATTTTTAGTACATTATTGTGATAACCCAAGTTAATTATTTGAGTATATGGTTGCTAAGTCCTTATCCTTGTAAATACAGTTTTAGGACGATTAGGATTCATGGTAGTATTTATTTCGCGGAAGAATGGGAAAGAAAAGTTAAGTCAATACCGTTATATGTTTGTCAAATGATCTCCATGTTATTTTGATCCACCTTAAATCGGGTCATTAGTTAGATTATAAATATCGAGCATGTAAAAGCTCAAGTGTAGGGGTACATGTTATAAACCCCATGTATTGATGTATTATGTTATTAAAAAAACAGAAAAGAAAAAAGAAAAAAGATTGGTGTAGAGTTTTGTAGAGTTTGTATATCTTTGTCCGAGTCTTGGCTTAGTAACCAAACCAAAGTGTATTCGTGTAAATAATTAGCTAACCCTTCCACTCCAAATTCACCCAAATGTAACCCATCCGTTTCCGTTTCCATTTTCATTATATGCTATCTTACACCTACACACCACAACCCTTTAAAAGACCTCTTAGATAGTAATAAATAATGCTTGCACCTAGCGGTGGAGGTTTGATCCTTTACCAAGCCTATGGTAATTTATATGCTATGACAGGTAATGAGTGTTGATTTTTCGTTTCCCCCATATGTTATAATTCATTATACAATCGAGTGAAAAAGAGAATCCCAAACACTTATGTGAGGTGCTAGTGTATAATTTCCGTGCTTTTAATTACGAGGTCTAGAAGGTTGTGTTGTAAAATACTTTTAAAGAGTAGGTAAAATGACCCTTATAATGTTATTGCCTAGGTAGAAAAGCACATTTGCTCGAGGACAAGCAAATCCCAAGTGTAGAAGTATTTGATGAGGTGTTATTTTATACACTTTTTCGGGGCCGTTTAACCCCCTAAATCGTGCATTTATGCCCAAAATAGGTACTTAATCGTTCATTTTCATGTATTTCGTATTTGGAAGGCATTTGGAAGAATTACATATGACTTGGGCTCATTTAGAGAAGAAACGGACAAGACTATATGTTAGCCTCAAAATATTGAGTCGAACATGAAGTTCGTTCATTATGTATTTAAGTCTCGGTCAATCAATTAGTTAACGTTGTAATAGGAAAGTAAGAACACTCGAGCTTAAACGATAAAAAGCAATCTCACTGATCTCATGAAGGAGTGTCATCAATGAACTCACTTCGGGGGAGATTGTTAGCCTCAATTTATTGAGTCGAACAAGGAAGTTCGGTCACTCTACGATGGAGCTTCGGTCTTTAATTAGTTAATGTTGTAATAGGATAATATCGGGAATCGGGCTCGATAGTGAATCTAATATTGTATATGTTTCAGGTTTAATCCCAAGCAAAACCCGAGCCCGGGTCCTAGTTAAATATCCCGCGCGTCATTTAACGCGACGGGGTATATAAACTCTTTTCTATTTAGAAAAGAGTAAGTTGTTCAAAATATCTAAAAATATCTATTCTCTTTTTCTCTCATTTCTCTCTCCTCTTTCTCTCTCTAAACAACTCAATCTTTCTTTCTCATTTCTAGTTCGATTTCGTGAACGATTGTATGAAGTGAAGTGTTAACGGGATCCTACAATTGGCATCAGAGCTACGTGTGGATTCGTGGTTGATTTGTGTGGTTCAACAAGATCAAATTCGTGGGTAAAAAAGAAGTCAATAGAAAAAAATCAAACCCGAATTTTTGTGCTTAGATGTGTGAATGTTTATGTTATTAAGCAAGATCTAGGCATAAGGTAGCTAATTGTGCAAGAGAAATCAAGTTAAAAGGTCAAAAGGGTGATTTTTAGGCGATTTTTGGTGAAAAAAATCGTATATTTCGTCGTTGCGTTTTGACAAACTGGCAAAGTTCTTGTTGCGTTTTGATTTTCTTCATGTTGCGTTTTGATTTTCTTCATGTTGCGTTTTGATTTTTTTAGTTGCGTTTTGATTTTTTAGTTGCGTTTTGATTTTTTATTAAACAGGTTCAAAACGCAATCATTGCGTTTTGGTTAGAAGAAATTTTTAAATATTAAAATAATCAAACCCCTATTTCGAAATTTTTTTATGGTTGCGTTTTGGATATTTTTGAATATTATATTGACTGCGTTTTGAGCATTGCGTTTTGACCAAATCTCAACCACTGCGTTTTGATAAAGATCGTTGCGTTTTGCTTAAATTTCATTGCATTTTGACCAAATCTCAACCACTGCATTTTGGTGTCACTGCGTTTTGGTGTCACTGCGTTTTGGTTAAAGATAGAACTGCGTTTTGTCTAGAAATCTTGTGT
>BQNB010095087.1:12475-25954 GCA_026074375.1 Tanacetum coccineum
AACCATATGCAATATTGGTAAAACATTCACTAATAGCTCTAATAGATTTCTCCAGGACAACCACATCAATCCCATTACCCCCCGGTGTAAACAAAGTACGAAATTCACTTTTGTCCTACTTGGTTTACCAGTAACATCAACATACGAACTCGACTGACCAGGATTTGGTGTCAGAGTAGTAGGTCCAGTACCAACATCATGCATACCCACCTCATTAAAAACCTTAGGAGTACTAGAAACAGGATTAGTACCCAACGCCTCATTAAGCTCATCACCATCAGCGGACACCAAAATAGCATCGATTAGCGAATCATTACTGTTACTCTTCTTCTTCTTCCCACCCCCTCCTCCCGAATCCAGGAAACCTTCTTTCATACTCAAATCATACGAACAATCAAACACGAAGAAACAATAAGACGCCTTATCTTCTGTTGCGCATCAACCCCAATACTAGGGTTTTCAAATCATGAATAGTAGTAAATCAAACCAGCAAAGGAGATAGATTAAACACAGTATAACGATTAGTAATTAATAAGGACGAACAAAACCAATGCAAAAATAGAATCGATTAAGGTAAGGTAACGAAACCTTAAGGAGAAGAATCACAACAACCTTAGATCTGAAACCCAAAGTGATAATAGAACACGTTAAGGATTCACAGAGAATCGATAACAAGTTTACTAACACAAGGGGAGGGATCCGAGAATAAGGTTGTGGACGATCGATCAAGGTGAAGGTTTTTTTAGTGTTTTCGCCAAAAGTCGCCCTTAGGGAATCTCTTGCATTACCAAACAGTGGAATTTAATACATTTTTCATTCAATTCCATTTCTCTGACTTATATTCTCTACTTCATTTATAATCTCTGAAATTCTCTCTACCAAACGTGCCCTTAAGGTTTACACGAATAGAAGTACAAAATCCACAAAAGATGCATATATAAAAAACCTTATTGACGAAACACTAGTCTTTAACGTCTTGCATATACAAGGTCCTTAAATAAATGTTTATATAAAATTACGTAATTTACGTTTATATTTTTATAATATTCGTGAATATGCGTGTTTTTAAATAAAATTTCTTTATGCATTATTATTGATTAGTATTATATACAGATTTTTGTTAAATGAATAATTTGGCTTTGTTTAACTTGTTGAAGTTGATGTTGTTTATATTCAACTATTGATATCATGTTCTAGACTTTATTTGTTTTTTAATAGCACGTAATAACCCTTGAACGAATATGCGTCATTGTTATATGTACAATCTCATGTATTTATTTTTATCATCACATAATTAGTTGGGTCCCGCGTAGCCTTCATCTGTATATTTATATTCCTTAATAATCATTTAAGGTCATGTTAATTTTTATATTCTTTTACGAACATGTTAAACTTATAAGTAGGCATAATAAGAGTTGTTATTGGACGCACCAAAGGAAAAAAGACAAAACGCAGACCTAAAAAAACGAAAAAGCCCTATAGTCCCAAGTTAAGGGATCGCCTAACACACTTGTTTAGAGATCGAATCAACAAGTGATGATCTCAATAAACAGAGGTTATAACAATCACCGCTCTAGTGAGGTAGTAGCAATATTCGAATTAGGACTCATGGAGGCGAAGGGGATGTTGACGGTGGCAAGGGGCGGCGGCATTTTTTTTTTTACGGTCTAAGGAGATATTTTATAAATAGTATAAAGTTTTTGTAAAAACATGCAAACTGGTAACTTTACTTAAGTTTATATCATTTTATTTAAAATTTAACAACTCAAGTTTTATTATTTAATCTCACTTTTTTTTCATTTACAGGATTGACGTATTATTTTTTTATACAAATTTATTCGTCAGATAAAATTTTGATGAGTTTGGTCCAAGTGAAGTCAAGTTTGGCTTTTATTAGCCAATAAAATTGATTTATTCCATTTATGTGCCAAAATCAAGTTCTTCCATAAGTTCAATTGAAAACTCATCAAATAATTGATTTTTCATTTTGTATATTCTCTAGTTAAGGACGAGATTTTTTTATCACGTAAATCAAACAATTAAAATCCAAGCGACCCGGTTGAGAGAAGGAGAAAGAGATGTGACCTCGCCATATCATGTTACCGACTTATTGTTAAGGTGATTATTTTATAAAACATATGTCAATATGTTATTGACAAACATACCATGAAGAACTTACCATTTTTGCTCGGCTCGTAATATTCTTCACCACATCTATATAAATGATTTTTAAAATAAGCGGTGATTGAAGTACATTTTTTATCAATTGCATTGAAGTCAACGACACTTCCTTGTACAAAACTATGTATATATAACTTATACTCGTAGTAGTCCTTTATTTTCAAAATTCCGAAACATAAATTAGTAAAAAAGGTACAAACATGGGGTTACTAAGACAATAAATGATTTTTACACATGCCTATTGTTCGTATTCAAAGCTGGTGAAAGGGATTCCATTTTAGTATGTCCGAATGTCTGTAATAAAAGTATCTAGTTATTATTATCAGATTAAAGCTCCGAAAAGCATTGATTCTTAGCCACACTCACACATCAAATATTTGACCTTTTCTATGCGTACCCATACTTAAATATGTTACTGGGACGTATGTAATCACACTTATCAATCAAACAATTTAGGCAACAAAATCTCTCGGCTCAAATTACTAGCCCACACCACCAATCATAACTCAAGACCCACATACAGGGACGGAGCCAGGGGGTGTCCCGCGGGTGCCCGAGACACCTATGAATTTTTTCGATGTAGTGTTAATTTTTGAAGATAACAACGATTTTTCCCAAATGTATCATAAATGCACCAAGTCCATCGAAATGTGTTTCTAATCCTATCATTTTAATTAAATCTTCATTTTAATTCAATTTTTAACTCTATTATATTACGGTTAAAAAAATTTGTGCACCCGGTCATATTTATTCCTGGCTCCGTCCCTGCCCACATACACAGCCCTCACGCTTGGTTCAATCCTATTAATCGACTTCACAGACCCAACCGAGCCCGGTTTTAAGTTTGCAAGCCCAGTCGGCTCCTTCTGTGGACAGTCCACTACCGGCCCAATTCCCTTTGCCCAACAACACCTGCAGCAACCACCCAATCTCAATAATGTTTCAACTCATCTCATGGTTACACGCTTCCATGTTGGCTCTAATAGGCTTACTCGACGGTTTACTTTAAATGTGTCTAATGTTAGTCATCTTCTTAAATCTTATAGTGCAGATTTTAATTATCCCAATTGACAAAATGTTATGCTTGATGAATAAAATGCATTAATTAAAAATAATACTTGGGTTCTCCTGCCTCGTCCATTTGGTACGAACATTGTTTTTTCCATGTGGTTGTTCAAGCATAAGTATTTAGCACGTGGTTCTCTTAGTCGCTACAAGCTATGTCTTGTGGCAAATGGTAGTTCGCAGCAGTTTGAGGCTGATGTTGATGAGACCGTTAGTCTGGTTGTCAAAGCGATCACTATTCGTATCGTTCTTAGTCTTACAGTTTCTTGACATTGGCATGTTCATCAGCTTGATGTCAAGAATGCTTTTTCTTTTCACGGTAGTTTATCTAAAGATTGTTTATATCCAACCTCCAGGTTTTCAGGATCCACATCATCATGATCATGTTTGTCTTCTACGGAGGTCTCTTTATGGTATAAAGCAGGCTCCTCAGAGTTGGTTTTAGAGATATGCAAGTTATGCTATTCGTGTTGGCTTTCATCATAGTCGTTATGACTCCTCGATGTTTATATACAACCATGGGACTAATATTGCTTACTTATTGTTATACGTTGATGATGTCGTCTTGGATGTCTCTTCTAAAGCATTCTTATAGGGTGTTAATGCTTCTCTTCATTAAGAGTTTTCCATGACTGACCTTGGCTTGCTTAATTATTTTCTCAGGATTTCTATTGTTCGTTCTTTTGAAGGGTGTTCTTGTCTTAGGAGAAATATACTTATAAGGTTCTTAAGTGTGTACATATGCTCAACTATAATCCATGTACTACTCCGGTTGACACTAATTCTAAGTTGGTTATTGACGGTAACGCAATATGCGCTCTTTAGTATTTTACGTCTACTCGTTCTGATATTTATTTTGTAGTACATAAGGTATGTTTATCTATGCGTGATCCGCGGGAGCCACATTTTTTGGCTCTGAAGCGCATTTTACATTATGTTCGAGGCACCATGGGTTGTGGTTTACAATTGTTTTCTGCCTCAACCTCTTCTTTTGTTCCATATTCTAATGCTGATTGGACTGGTTTCTTGCTACTAGGCGGTCCACTTCTTAATTGTGTGTGTTTTTTTGGCAACAACCTTCTCCCCTAGCCCTCTAAGCGTCAAGTTACGCTTTCTCGTTACAATACAGAGACTGAGTACTTTGGTGTTACCAATGTTGTTAATGAGACTTGTTGGTTGTGTAATCTCTTGTGTGAGATTCACATGCCATTCTCTTCCAGGACACTTGCTTATTTTGATAACGTAAGTGTGGTTTATCTGCCTTCTAATCTCGTGCATCATCAATGCACTAATCATATTGAGCTAGACATACATTTTGTTCAGGGCTTAGTTGCAAGTGGACATGTACGTGTTTTGCATGTTCTTTCGCATTGTAAGTTTGTTGATATCTTCACCAAAGCTCTTCTCTCTGCTTTGTTTTTTGAGTTTTGAGATAGTTTATTGCCTGTGCTACTCGTGCTCCAATTGTGGGGGTGGGGGGTGTTAGTAAACTTATAATAAGATTATAATTGTATTTGTATTGCTTAAGCCCAAGCCTAATGGATAGGTTTAGTAATTAGTATAAATATTAAGACATATGCAAACTCAATTATGAATGAATGAACATCTTGTGTTAACAAAATCAGCTAAGCTAGGTCCCAGAACTAGAGTCGAAAAAACAAAAACAATCAATTTTCGATGGAAATGAGAACCGAGAACCACACGTAACTCTACGGTGTGAATTTTACTATTTTTTATACGAGTTATCAATTTGAAATCATTGAATGATCGATTGTTATGTTAATGTGGCATTGATGTTAAAATGAGTCATATGTAATCATTTAATGAAAACTATGGACAACCTAGAAAGAGATGTTGGGATTTAACATCTAAATAACATTTATAAACACGAGTATACGCATCGAAAAACATCTCAAAGGGACCACGTATGATGCAAATAGATTGGCATAAACTAACAAACGTTACTAACCTTTGTTATGGAATTGAGTAATCGAATGGAGCAAGAAACACCTTCCGGTTCTTACTAAAACCGATGAAACTAATTAAGTCACCAAAGTAGATGACCTCTACATATTTAGTCCACACAACACATCTTTAACAGTACCCGAATGCTAGTTCAATAATAATGATCGAATAAACAAAATCCTTGTTCTTGTTCTTTCTTGAAATCGACTAAAACAACCCTTTAGGGTTTAATGTCAATCGTTTTTGGGTAAGAAGAATGAGAGAAAAGTTCAGAGACTTGTTTCGAAGGGCTTTGTATTTATAGGGTAAGTTTTAAGTTAACCCTAATAAAATAAAATTACCTAGGGACCAAGTTAAGTCTTGTTTCCCTTTCTTTTTACCCTAGGCCAGTCTATAATTCCATATTAATTTTTAGACTTAGATTATTAATATGTCCATTACATGTTAATTAAATAGTCTTTCGTTAATTGTTCATCAAACAGACTAATTAACGGTCGTTAAGTAAATCATGAAATGATAACTAAAATAATTAATATAGTTACTATAAATATATTAATTGCATTATAAATAGTAGTATTTCGATATATACGTGTGTGACCCCATAAGCTCACGTTTCTCCGGTCGTATAATTATTTACTATGATATAAGCGTATCCCAATAGCTTCCACTTGCGAACGTCATAATCTTAAATAAATACACTAGCAAAGGTTAGCGTCTAGCAACACGCCAATGCTCCCAGAAATACATGAGTTTAGTTTTGTAAACATCTAAGTTTAAGATGGCTCGTTCTTAATCATCCTTATGTTTCATATACTTTATTAAAATGGATATGGATCAAAGTCATCTAATTAATTGACTATTTTGCATCTCAATATAGATATTGAACAAGATTACAAAACTAATCAAGATTCATCTTAATTTCATTTGGGTGCGGCCACTCAAACATCTGATCAATTCATCGAGGGGCCTAGTAGTATCTAACTCTAGTAACACGTGGAGGAACAAATCCTATTTTGACAGCACGTGTCATTCATGTGCTTCACAACACTTTTGAAAATAGCCTTTATAACTACCTTATTCAGGATATCGTTTAACTATAATCAAGAAATGTCATCCACACATGCAAGACCTACTTGCATCTCAAGTTTGAGGACAAATAAAATACAACCATTTATGAGATTCACTTATTGACGTTGATCCATAAAGTAAATACTCACTGGTTGGGGTAGTCCAATATTGATAGCCGGTGAATAACATAAGAGTTTGGCAGAAGCATCCTTTAATATTCAAAGAATAATACCAATCAGTCACATTTGTCATAATTCAATAATACTTCCGTATTGTTGACTGACAATGGACAACTTTCGAATAATTAAATTATTTACTGATTAAACATGCAAATATATAACACAGTATTATAATTAAAGACGATCATACTGTCACACCTCGACATAGGCGGAAACACGGGTATGCGACGAAGAATGATCAGTCATAACACAAGATACAAAATAGAGAAATCTAAAATGAATTAATGAAAAAGTGTCATGAAGATCATCCACCTCAAGTACAGACTTGAGTGAAATCCCAACAAGAACACATCATATAGTCACTTACAAATCCAATGCCTACGCAGGGGTCCATATCAATCTTTGAATTACAATCCTCAAACTACTAAGTTCAAACAAACACCAAATGCAAGACTTCTCAATACATGATCCATATAGGATACCCTTAAGGTCTGCTATCTCGCATCACAACCTTACTGATCATTAACTTCACCTAAAAATGATACTCAAAAACGTCAACAATAATGTTAGTGAGCTCGTAGGTTTAAAGGAAAACCCAGTCACTGTGCCAATATTTTAAATAGTTAGACAATTGTGCAATATGATAGTGAATGTAATACCCCCAAAATAGGTTGCAGCGGAAATATGTTCGGGAGCGTTACTTCATAATACCATTGCACAAGACATGAGAGAACGACCTTTAAACGTGTCGTTTGAAAAGTAATCTTGTATTGTTTAGACTCCAATGCACATCAAGTATGTCAAGTAGCTTGTTCACCTGAGAAATACATGCTTAAAAGTGTTAACATAAAGTTGGTGAGTTCATAGATTTTTGTAAATGTAAATGTAGGATCAAAGATTTGCAAAGTGTGTATGACCATTTAAATCCTTATAATAATCACAAAAATGTATGTATAGATGTTGAATCAAAGATGTGTATGATAATTGTAATGAGCACAAGAGAAAAGTTCAACATAGAGACATGAGAGAACGACCTTTAAACGTGTCGTTTGAAAAGTAATCTTGTATTGTTTAGACTCCAATGCACATCAAGTATGTCAAGTAGCTTGTTCACCTGAGAAATACATGCTTAAAAGTGTCAACATAAAGTTGGTGAGTTCATAGATTTTTGTAAATGTAAATGTAGGATCAAAGATTTGCAAAGCGTGTATGACCATTTAAATCCTTATAATAATCACAAAAATGTATGTATAGATGTTGAATCAAAGATGTGTATGATAATTGTAATGAGCACAAGAGAAAAGTTCAACATACACCCACAATTTAGTAAAAATCCAATGAACCAATCACAGCCCTCCATTTTTTCATTAAATTAAATAAAACTCACTTTCTACCGCTTTTTTAAATTTAATATCTCACAAACCGTTAATCGTTACGTAAAACGAAATATACCATCACGACGAGAATTAAATCATCTTTCTATAGAGGGGCACTTTGATATACTTTCGACGAACATTTTTTTAATTTTTTTCAATCACGTCTGAAAAAATCACATGTGATTTTTCAGAATCATATGTGATTTTTTCATACGTGACTAAAAAAAAATTTAAAAAAAAAGTTCGTCAAAAGTATATCAAAGTGCCCCTCTATAGAAAGATGATTTAATTCTCGTCGCGATGGTGTATTTTTTGTCGTTTGACGATTTACCGTTTGCAAGATATTTTATTTTTAAAAAAATAGGTGGAAAGTGGGTTTTTTTAATTTAATGAAAAAATGAGTGGCTATGATTGGTCCGTTGGGTCTTTGATAAATGTTGGATCTACATTGATCTCATATCATGAGCACAATATCACAAAATGTTTCAAGTATGTATTGCCTAGTATGCAACATGAGGAGTGATTACGATTGCACCCTTAAGTTCATGAAACTGCGACGTAGACTTAAATGTATGCCACTTTATTCAAGGCACAGTAAGAGTTTACGAGTATGTAGTTGTTGGCCCTGTAGACACCAATTCAGTCGTGCTCCGACATGGTATAACGTTCGTTTCCAGTGATAGCTAGTCACCCGAATGGGGATCGTCAATCCCGAATAGATCTATTTTATAACATTCGCGCTTACCCTCCGAGTAATTTAAAGTTCATGAAACTTAAGCTAATCCGTAATCATAAGAGTAAAGTATAGTTTTTACGTCCTTAAGTAAAAACAAGTAATGTATCTCACCGTGAGATATGCAAATTAGTGTATAACAAAGTTATAACCAGTTTGTAATGAGTATGTAAACGAGTTTGTAACCAAGTTACGAAATCAAGTATGTACAAGAGTATGCAAAAGAGATTGTACATGAATATGTAAACAAGTTGTAACAAGCATGGATTCTCCCTCGAGATTTGTAAAGTAATTGTAAAACAAGTAAAAGAGGGGCTATAAACTCACCTTGAGTGAATGAATCAACAATGTAAATCACAGAATAAAAAGGCGTCACGTAAACGTCCGAATGCAACCTAATTAATTTTAGGTCGTATGAGTACTAAGTTCTTTGAATAACTAATACCGTATATAATTCTATATAGCTACATCACCATCTAATTGTATTTGTGAAATAATATTTAAATCGCATTTGATAAATAATAACAATGTATTTGTACTTGTATAATCGTATAAATAGTTCAATCGCCTTTGTAAAATAATATTTATTAAGTTTAAAACATGTATAAATATTATTTAAGTGATTCTAAGATGTTTCGCAAATTTTTTTATTAAAAACGAACCAACACTATTCGCGTCAGGAAATAGTGCACAAGTATAAAATAGTGTGTATCTTTCTCGTTTTAAGTTCGTTTTGTACGTTCTTTATGTCCACACTTTCGAATTAAAAAGATATATCAAAATATTATATTTTAATATTTTTAACCCTCTGATGAACAGTGATTTTTATTGTTCATTCACTTTATAAAATTATTTTTATAAATTTAATTATCGTAATCTCGTAAAAATCATATCTTATTCGTTTTAACTCCGTTAGTGATTCTTTCGAGCACGTCTTTGTAATTACAAGTCATATCTAACTAAAATATTTTCTAAAAAGTTTCTGTAATGAATAGTAATTTGTTTTTATAAAATTCTTTTTATAAAAGTATTTATTATCGTAAACTTGCAAATGTCGTATCTTCTTCGTTATAGCTCGGATTTTCGAGTTCTCTATATGCCTACGATCGTCATGACATGTAGTATTTTAGTAAAATATAAAATAAATATGTTATTTTCGAATTAAAAACAAAAGGTTTTGATCATTTGACTAAAGTGTTTTTAAAAATTGTTTTTGTAAGTTTTTAGCCTAGTTAATTTGCTACAAGTCCTCTACAACACCTTATACCATAAGTCTCATATACTTTAAGTCCTATAGTCCATCATTTGTCCAAGAATACAAGTCCTTACATTTCTTTTACTTATAAACTTAATAAGTAAACTTTTAAACCATTTATTAATATATACTTTTATAAATATATTCACACTTGTATAATGTATATACTTCCATTACAACATGTTTTTAACATCAATATAACATATGAAAAAGTATTTCAAACCATGATCAAGTGTAAAAATCCATTTTACATCTTAACATGTCCTAGATGGTGATTTACTATATAAACATTATATACCTATAAAATCACAAATGTAAAGAGTGTAGGATTTTTAGATGACCTTAAGATGATGTATGATGAAGAGAAACAAGATCTAAACCCTAGTTTAGAATCAAAACCCAAGCTTCCAAGACTAGAAAACCCTAATCTTTTAAGAAACCCTAATCTTGCACTTTCTTGATTAAATTCTTGTAAATGCTAAACCAAGCCTTCAATACACCTTAGAATATCTTAGGTATGATGCTAGAACACTTGAATACTTGCTAATAAAAATTGTATGGATTGTTTGTTTGGGGTTATATTGAGCCGTGGCTAGGGAGGAAGAAAAAGAGAGAGTTTTGTGAAGTTTTTGCTTATGGAAAGTGTGTATGTGTGTTATATCTACAAGTGCATGTATTTATTTACTACAAGCATAAGTCTAAGTTACAAGTTGAAGACCAAGACCATGGTTGGACAAGATGAGGGAATTAAGGAAGTCTTTGGTCAAATACACTAGTCATGGCTAGGTTTCAATGAGTCCTAAGTTGTACATGTACTTGGTTGGTTTCATTGTGTGCTCTATGTCCCCTAAGGAGCACATAAGCCACGAAATTTATGGGAGGGAAATGAGCTAGATGAGTCTTGATATTTTGTGTTGAATTTCTAGTATAACTTGAAGTTATAACGTGTATAGATTAAGTGTAGAAGTGAATACTTGTAGCATTTGGTTTCTAGTTGGTTTCTTTTATGTACTATTCAGCTACAATGATAACATGGGTGAAGTTTTATAAAACTTTGGGTATTGGGTATAATAATGGGTATTTGTTGAAGCGTAGATAAGTTTTGATGGTTCCGTGAATGCCTAAATGTATTTTATCGCGAAATGTAAATACTTTACGTAACCAATAAAAATAAAATGTGCTAAGTTAATAATTATCCTCCAAATAATTATCTAACACTTGCTTGACGTAAACCTTTAATTGTTTGATGCCCTTTTACGTTGAATGATAATTTTTAGCTTACGCGATTTAACTATAAGATGAGAATTAAAAGCAACGTGTACGAGACTAAAATATGTGGAAATAATGACGTGTAAAATGAACTGGTAAAAACGAGTTGTTTATAGTCCTCCGCCTGTTAAATAGCCTTGTCCTCAAGGCTTAAGACGCGGCACTTGACGACGATGCGGTTTTTGTGAAGAGGTGTGGGGATTTAGTTTTTTATATTTTAATATATATTTTTTATATTTTATATATATATATATATATATATATACGTGAACAGTGACCCTAACGGTCATGAACAGTGACCCCAACGGTCACTCCCTCTTTTTAAATACCAAATTTTTATCCTCCATTTCTCCATACAACACTAAATCTTTCACTTAAATCTTCTCTTATCTAACCCTCAAAAATGTTGCACATCATTACACTCGTGGCGATGGCGAGCGCGATAGCACTCGGCATTTATCTTGCCTACGTCCCATACGAGGAAGATTTTTAGTATTTGGCCGCAATCCTAGCGCTCCTCGCACCGATCATCATCCTAGCTATTGGCGTGGATCTATTTTGGCAGGAATAGAGATTATCGCTAGGGGAGGGTTATAATAAAACTTGTATTTCCTTTTTGTTCTTATGTAATCTTAATTCTAAGATAATAAACGGATGTTGTGGAAACAAATCAATTTGTTATTTTTATTTATGCCTTTCGATAATTTCGTTACCACGCTTGGTAACTCGTTTACATCCCCTTTTAAATTGTTTTAACTTGAGCGTTCAAGATTAGTGACGTTGGTTAAATATTTATTGTTGCGACCAAGGCTCGACTTCTAGTGGGCTTATTCGTTCCATTCGGCTTAACGCGTCAGTTATAACATCTTTCTTAGGGTGATAACGGATTTATATCTATGGTGGTGTCGTAACTACTAAGTTCTATGGTATTACGTAGACGTTGAAAATGGTGTATTGGTATATTCCTTAATGGCGAGTAAACTTGTTAGTGGATTGTCCTAGGGTGACTAGGGATGCATCTTGACTTTTGGACATAGGATTTTGTATAAAATGAAGTCGACTTTATATAGTAAGGTGGAGTAAAGGTCTGCTTAGTTGTTATGGTTACTAATTCTATTTCCTAAAGTAAACGCGTTTTATGAATACGCACACAAAACTTTGCTCTTCAAGGATGTAAGTAAAAATGGATTTATTAACAATTGTTACATGGTGACTACTCTCAGCATGGCATAGTCCTTCCTGAATTATACATAGGTGATCAGGCTATGTATATTTGAGGGCTAACGATGCGATGCTTATTTTCGTCAAAAGTATGTTATAATTTCATAATATTTGTGGGAGTGATTTGTAAAAAAATATAAACAGTTAAAGTAGAATTGACGTTTTCATAATATGTTAATTTGATAGATACTTGAAATCATTCAGTACAACAGAAATTTAAGAGAAATACAACGAGAACTCCTAAGGAAATAAAGTCTAAATAGTTCCAACTTAGGGTTCACTAGGCAAAGCGAGATAACTTTCTCTTTTAAGCTTCGATCTCATCTTCAATGTTGTTAAGGTCTTGATCGGTTTCTTAACCTCCTAAGGCATGCACCAATCCACGTGCTCTAGTACCTTCAGCCTGGTTTCCATGGTTCTGGTTCTATAGCTCCTGGAAATCACTCCTGTAGTGCCCTAGATTCCCACATTCTTAGCAAGTGAGGTTTCTTTGATTGTTAGTAGCAGCAGGACTCCTACAGTCCCGAGTCAAGTGACCAACTTTCTTGCAGTTTGCGCACTTTATAGTGCACTGACCATTGTGATGAAACTTGCACTTATTGCACAATGGTAGAGTTCTAGCATACTCCTTCCTTTCACCAATCCCAGCGACGTAAGCTTGAGCCACATTCTGCCTCTTGGGAAATTGTTGTTGAGCTTGGTCATGGTTATCAAATTTCCTCTTGTTTTAACTTGGCGTTCAGCCAAAGTACGGATTTTCATATCCATCAGCATAGTTGCAATTTCAATTACGTCCTACATTGTCTTTGGCTTAGACGCCACTACACTCCCATGTAGCATGTCGGGAAGACCACCGACATACTTTTTGACCTTATCAGATTCTTTAGGAAACATTCTAACACACATCAATGCCAGTTCCTGATAACGTTGGTTGTAGCCTATCACGTCGGTACCTTTTACCTTCAAATCCCACATCTCGACCTTGAGCTTCTTAATCTTGCTCCTCAGGCAGTACAAGTAGAAAACTTTATTTGGTTTTCCACAGAGCAGTTGCTTATACGGAACACAGTTTCTATTTTCTCAAACCATTGAGTCAATTCGACAACTCCTTCAGTGCCCTTAAAATTTAGTAGTTGGCACTTCATGAAGTCCGGGTAAGTGCACTCA
>BQNB010095088.1:0-23034 GCA_026074375.1 Tanacetum coccineum
AAGCAGTTCTGGGCTACTGCTAAAGTAAAAACTATCAATGAGGAAATATAGATACAAGCCTTAGTGGATGGGAAGAAGGTGATCATCACTGAAGCATCTGTAAGAAGAGATCTTCAATTTGCTAATGAAAATGGTACTGAATGTCTACCCAATGCTACTATTTTTGCAAAACTGGAAAGAATGGGGTATGAAAAACTTACACAGAAGCTTACTTTTTACAAAGCATTCTTTTCTCCTCAGTTGAAGTTTTTAATTCATACCATTTTGTAATGCCTAAGTGCTAAGACGACTGCATAGAACGAATTTAGTAGCACTATGGCCTCTGCTATCATCTGTCTTGCCACAAACCAAAAATGTAACTTTACCAAGTATATTTTTGATAATATGGTAAAGAACTTGGAAGGTGGTGTTAAATTCTTGATGTATCTAAGATTTGTGCAAGTGTTCTTGGATAAACAAGCTGAAGGAATGTCCAAACATAAAGGGATTTATGTTACACCTTCTAACACTAAGAAGGTTTTTGCTAACATAAAGAGGCAGGGAAAAGACTTTTTTGGTACGGTCATACCTTTATTTCCAACTATGATGGTTCAAGCTCAACAAGAGGGTAAAGGTTCAGCAATGCCTACTGATCCTCAACACACACCCATCATTACTCAACCATCTACCTCACAACCTTAGAAGAAACAACTAAGGAGTAAACAGAGGCAGGACATTGAGGTTCCTCAACCTAGTGATTCTATTGATGATGTAGCAGATGAGAATATACCTACATATTCCAATAATCTACCTTAAAGTTGTGAGGATAGACTACAACATAATAAATTGATGGAAATTTGTACCAACTTACAAAAGAAGTTTCTTGATTTGGAGACTTCAAAAACTGCTCAAGAACAGGAAATTTTAAGTTTGAAACAAAAAGTGAAGAAGCTTGAGAAGAAGAAAAAGTCAAGACCTCATAGGCTTAGAAGGTTATACAAGGTTGGTAGATCAAGGAGAGTGGAATCCTCTTAAGAAAGTTTGGGTGATCAGGAGGATGCATCCAAATAGGGGAGGATAATTACTGATCTTGATGCTGATGTAGAGGTTACTTTGATTTATGAGACTCAGGGGAAGAATGATGATAATCTAATGTTTGATACAGGTGTTTTAGATGGGCAGGAAGTTATGGCTGACAAGGATGTTAGTACTGCTAAAGTTACTACTGCCAGTGCTACAACAACTACTGATGAGTTGACTTTGGCTCAGACCTTGATAGAGATCAAAGCAGCTAAACCTAAGGCTGTTACAACTGTTGCTACACCAATAGTTTCTTCTTCACAACCATCACAGGTCAAGGACAAGGGTAAAGCTAAAATGGTTAAAGAAGAACATGTGAAGAAGTTCTTAAAGAAAGAACAAATCAGACTTGATCAAGAACTTGCATTCAAGCTGCAGCTGAAGAAGAAGAAGAAGTAAGGCTTGCAAAAGAGAAAAATGAAACAAATGTAGCTTTAACTGAAGAATGAGATAATGTGCAAGCAATGATAGATGCTGAATATCAAATGGCTAAACAACTACAATCAAAAGAACAAGAGCAGTTGACCATTGAAGAAAAGTCAAAATTGTTTGTACAACTCTTGGAGGCAAGAAAGAAACATTCTACAACATTGAGAGCAAGAGAAAAGAGAAACAACCCACCAACTCAAGCTTAACAAAGAAAGCAATATTGTAACTATTTGAAAAACATGGAAGGATACACTCTGAAACAGTTGAAGGGCTTCAAGTTTGAAGTTATCAAGGACATGTTTGACAAAGCTGTCAAAAGAGTTAAAACTTTTGTTGACTACAAAACAGATTTGATGGAAGAGAGTTCAAAGAAAGCTGAAGCTGAGAAAGAAAACAGTTCAAAAAGAGCAGGCACAAAGCTAGAACAAGAAAGGATTAAGAAGCAAAAGATAGATGATGATCAAAAAAAGCTGAGATGAAATAGCATATGAAGATTGTTGTTGATGAAGAAGAAAGAGTAGTTGATGCTATACCATTAGCTACAAAGTCTCCAATCATTGTTGACTGGAAAATCATCAAAGAAGGAAAGATTAGATACTTTCAAATCATAAAAGCTGGTGGAAGTTCAAAGAGGTACTCATCAATGATTCGGATGCTTTAAAATATTGACAAAGAAGACTTGGAAACTCTCTGGAAGTTGGTTAAAGCTAAACATAGGAATACAAGGCCAGAGGAAGAATATGAAAGAGTGTTATGGGGAGATTTGAAAGTGATGTTTGAACCTGATATAGAAAGTGAAGTGTGGAGGAGTCTACAAGGATACAAAGTGACAGTTTGGAAGCTATTTGATTCATGTGGAGTGCATTTTGTGAGGTTTCAAAATCTACATATCTATATGCTGGTAGAAAAGACTTATCCCCTTACACCTGCAACAATCACAAACATTCTAAATAAGAAGCTTCAAGCAGATCATTGGAATGAGATATGTTATCAACTCCTAAAGCTCATGACAAAACAACTCAAGAAGAAATGAAGTGTTTAGATACATCCTCTTAGTGATTATGAAGCTTTCAATGAAGAAACTTGAGATTTGAAGATAAATATCAAGTTTAGGGGAGGATTATTGGGATTAAAAGCTTCGTGAAGTTGCTGCTGCTAAGGTTTGTTACTGTTGTTAAGCATAAATTAGTACTGTTGGTAATCTTAGTGAAAGAATATGCTAAGTAGTTAGTACTGTTAGTTACTACTGCTAGAGTATATTACAATTGCTAGTGTAACCTAATACTGTCAGTTACTACTATCAAAGTAACTTAGTACTGTTAGAGTAAAGTTAGTACTGCTAATGAAGAATGAAGAAAAATATTCTAAGTAGTTACTATTGCTTGTACACAGTTAATGCTGCTGGTGTATAAGTTACAGCTGCTAGTTCAGAGTTAATGCTGCTAATACAAAGTTAAAACTACTGACAGAGTTACAACTGCTGAAGGATTACAACTGCTAATGGATAAAGATTACTCAGAGAAAAGATAAAAATTTCTTTGGTGATATGTATAAATCTTTAATTAAAAAGATGACGTATAATTATAAGATTAGAAGATTGGTGACAACATAGGAAAATATTTTAAGCCAGTTGAGGTCCTAGGGTATAGAGTTTATGTACCAAAATTGTATCACAAATTATCAAAAGAGTCATTCATAGAGTTTGTCATAGCTTCAAGGTTTTGTATAACCCTAACACTATTAAGAGTGTTCGTTTTATATTGAGGCTAAAAGTTTGGTATTATATAATCTTGTTCATTACAGTTTTATTGATTATTCTTCTTAGTATCATAGACTAGATTCTGCATAGTCCTTGATATATTCAATCAAAGTTTCTACCATAGTTGTTTTGGATTTATCCAAAGTAACTAAGCTTTATAACAAGCCAAGCAAGATCTATTCAAGTAGGATCAACAGAGTTGGTGTTTCATTTTCACTTACCTTTAAGGTGTTAACTTGGAGTTGGTCATTTTTATCACGAGTGTTAGATTTGAAACACGTTTGAATAGCATTGACTGATTTGAAAGAGTTGGAAGAGCTTTGAGGATCTCTCGCCGGATGAGAATGAGCAGACGAAGTCATAGTGTTCAACTTTGGGTTCTTTACTGTATCACTCAGGAGTAACCCCGTCATCTGGTTATTGAATGCTTTTAAAAAGGTTTCTAACTTGTTGGTCACCTCACTTTGATATTGTTTGAAATCAGCTTCAAACCTAGATGTCTTATGATGAGGTATTAAAACGGCATCACAAGATCTCAAGACGGCGTCAGAGTAATCGTGTGTTTATGCCCAAAATAGGTTATTTAATTAATTCCTTTTCAGTATTTGGCATTTTGTAAGCAATTGGGAGTGAAATACTTGTGACTTGGTCACATTTGGTGAAGAAGAAACGAGGACAAGACTAAAACGAACATACACCAACATCTCTTAAGAATTTATACTTAGAAGCTGGAGACGACGTCACAGATTACACGTGATGCCGTCACAACGATTATTAAAACGGCATCACAAGATCTCAAGACGGCGTCAGAGTGTACGACCCAGGCCCCAATTACTAGAATATATCTATACATAGGCGGCGTCCACAATTAACACCGACAACCGTCTGCAAAAACGATTTCCAATATATACAAAACCCTAAATTAGGGTTTTAAGTTTAGAACCTATAGATTAAAAGAAAGGGAACAAACCCTAGTTCATTAGCATCTGTTAGAGGACGATTTTAGGGCCTCAAAACCCTATCTACTTCCTCAATTCATGTTTTAATCAAGTAAAATATTACTTAATCATTTCAATATGTCTATGTGTTGTTGATTCAATATTTTTCTTGCTTTACTTAACATTCTTGGCTAAACCTTCTATATGTTTATTTATGAATGTATGAAAACCTAAAATGTAGTTCTTAGTGGTGTTGCTCTGTGTGGATGGCATGTTAGGTCTATAAAAAACCACTTTTGTCATATCGTTTGTTGATATTTCAGGAAAACATTGTAGTATCTGAAACTAGATAGATCATCTAGCCTTTGATGGTTTGTATAGTAGTTCTTTATGTAATCACATAGCACCTACGTGAGAGACTCTAGCAAATGTTTAGGCTGAAACAAAACAATCAATAAAATGATTAACGACTATATGAAGAACGATCCTCTAATGGAGACTTTCTATTGATAATAAATTTTTTTCTAATGTTGCAATCAGGTGCCAATATCCCGTAATGCAATAAAAGGTTTCTTTTATAGAGATAGAAACCCTAAATTTGTCAACAAGGAAAACTAAAATCACGTAAGAGATATACATCAATTATCAATCTCTTCCTATATTAACTCATTCGCCTATATTTAATGAGATAATAGTTAGAATAAACTATAATTCCTATAATACATTAATTACGTCTATAAATAACCATCAGCAGATTTCTAATCTCTTGTCAGCAGGAACGAAGAACATGACCAGCAAAACATAATCAGCTAAGGAACTTTAGTTGAACTACATCAGGAACAACTTAAAGCTATCAGCTAAAACGAACATCTTCTAACAGCAAATGAAATGACACTAGTCCGTTTGAAATTTGTCCCAACAAAATAAACAAAAACCTCTCCCCAAAAACATGGTGTTGACTCCGTTAATTCCAAGTTTCTAGATAGATCTTCTCGAAGCAAGAGGATTGAAAAGCAGCAGGAACAAAGTAAGCAGCAGCAGCAACACAAGCAGAAACTAGAGAAGCCACAGCAGCATCAAAAGAACCAGCATGAACATGATGAACAGCAGAATCAAATGAGGCAGCAACATCTCTAAGCAGCAACTTCCAGTCTTTGCAGCAACATAAGTAGATTTGAGAAGCCTTTACCAAGTAGCTACTCACTCTTGGGCTAGTTGATACTTTGGTGAAAACAAACACCCTGGTGTAACAACAACCAGTCCAATTTCTCAGAACATGAATCAAGGGTGAATTGGAATACCCTAACAGTTTTTGGCAAACTGTCACAGCCATACAACGGATTTGAGAAAGTCTTTACCTGTAGCCGTTTGCTCAGGACTAGCCAACTCTTCATACACAGAGTAATATGGTGAGTCGATAACCATACAATTTTGAGTAAATTGTCAACTATCAACGGATTTGAGAAAGTCTTTACCATGAGCCGTTTGCTATGGACTAGCCACTTTTCATCCAAAGAATATGGAAAGTGATAACCATCCAGTTTTGGGTAACCTGGCAACCATCAACGGATTTGAGTTACACACCAAAGCCGTTTGCAAAGGTGAGCCAGACTCTTTCTTGGCTGTTAGCCATGGTGAGCTGAAAACCATTTGTCGTGCAGTGCAAGCACTAACACCAAAGTTATACAACACTATACTATTGATAAAACTAACTAAGAGTAAATTAATTTTTTTTTTTAAATAAGAACAAAAACGAAACTATTGAAAACAAACACCAACTAATACACAAACTTACATAGGAACAGATGCAAGACACTCATAGGATTCTCGTAAGCCAGCTTGAACTGTCTGAATAACATTCCCAGCAACAACGACATCCCGACAGTATGAGGGTGGAACTGTGAGCCTGTGGCGTAACATCCGTTCAAGCAGAGTAGCCCGGATAGGATAGACCTTGTCCACAAACATATACACAGTTTTCCCCATGGTCTAAAATCCAAGACATAACGAGCTCCTGGAAAACTACAACTTCAGCTTCTCACAACCCATTCATCTAGTGGTTCATCCAAAACCTTCCACATCATACAGAATGAAGGGACTGACACATACATATTGACATCCCTCCAAGGTCCATAACCCAACATCCACATCCTGGGTTCCTACAGCCGAAAATACCTATCATATACCTCGACGTAAAAGAATGAAATCCCTCACGATAGACATGAGGTAGCAACTGTTTCAAGTAGAAAAAGGACTTTTGCCGTCGATTCTCCTGATAGTACACATGATAATGAGTGGCACTAAGCGGGCAACGCACAATCTCCCAATCTTTAAATCCTCCATACGGAATAGGGGGAATATAATTCTCCATATCATCATCACTCTCACTCTCAGAACTGAAGAAGTCTTCAACTGGTTTATCCCATAAGGAGTCATCAATTCGCACAGTTTTAAATAAAAAACGTCGAGAGGAGAGCCCCCCCCCCACATTTTACGACCGAGACCGAGGAGGAGAGATAGCAGAATTCAGAAATATGGTTTCAAACCTATACCCCTACCCGTAGGGTCAACAATCTCAACATCAGGGAGTTTTCCACAACCCACAACACCAGCCCCAGAAATATTACTGACCCCGAAAGAAGAATCCAACTAGTATCTTCATCAACCTAGTCAGGGTCACAGACAACGCGAGACCTACCTAATCTGCTCGTCCTCATTCACTATCCAAGAAAGAACTCATTAAGACCTCCTGATAGGGTTCAAACAGAACATCAAATGTATAGTGATCATAGGAGACCGGTGAAGGTGAAGAACTATCAGTAGAATCTGCAAATGGTTAAATTCCAAGCTCATGGTGTGAACCAACAGAATCCCATTTGCTGAAGAGTGGGAAAGTAGTAAGCAGACAATAGACCAAGTGACCACCAGCATATCAAGGAATAGCAGAACCATCATAGGAGTACCGAACAGCAGGTGAAAGCTACCACCGACCATCAAAACATTTATCTTCGGCATGAATGTTTAGGAGAGCAGCAAGAACACCCTAACGGCTGTGAGAGTATCACGTCGAACCCATTGTCTTTTAGAGTGAGGCTCATAAATGACAGCTTGGGTCGAAATAGATTTATACTGAGCATTCAACAAAGCGCTCTTTTTCCAAGAAGTTTACAGATAAACTCGTACTCTTCACCAACTGTTGTTGTATACATAGCCTTGACAGCTTTCATCGTGATGGAACCATGATGATCACACAACCACTGATTTTTTAACCAAGTTACCATCATTTGGGTGACTTAGATTGCTTCCAGCGCTTACCCCTTGGAGTGCCCTATAGCGCAAATCTGCCAAGGCTCACTTCTTCTTCCGTTCCTTAAAGCAGTCTATGCGCTCAATCAAAGTTAGCCTCGGTTACATCCGCTTCCTAACAACTTCTCGGTGTGCCAATGCAGAGGGATTTGGACCCAAACACTTGTATTCATCAAATTCAACCAATCTGTTTCTGTCATACGCATCATAAGATCGTCCAATTCCTTGGCACGCTCTTCAGAAACATTTGGTAAGTCCTCCTTAGCTAAATCCTCAGCCCGTAACCTTTGAAACAAGAGCGATTCATTCACTAGCCTGTCTCTTCTACTAAACTTGCCACTGGACTTGGAGCATCTTTCTGCTAAGAAATTCAGCATGGAATATTCAATTCTGGCATAGGAGCTTACACTTATACAACAACAGAAGGACCAGCAGATTCGGAGACTGCTGCTTGAGAAAGAACATCAGCAGAAAGGGGAGTATGAAACTGCTCAAAAGCCGGAGTATGGAACTCTATTCTGGCTCGTCGATAAACCGACCTCTTACGCCTAAGAGGAACCTCCTCCTCCTCGCGTTCCTCCATAGCCTCAGAGGGAACAGCAGCTTGATCGGATACCCCAAGCTTCAGGATGCAATACGTATAATCCTTCAAAGGTGACTTCATCTTTGGAATATCCACAACCCCTTACAGTGCAGGAGCATCACCCACCAACCGTGTTGTCCTCAATTGTTTAACCGTTCGCTCCAACTTCTTTACTCGGGATACAAGTGTCAAAATTGCTCCCCCCATGATTTTCTTTGAGGTTCCCAACTCAGTTTCCAATGAGTCTATCCGTCCCATACACCTGTCAATCTTTGCAGATAAACTTGTTAGAAGTGCAGGGTCCTCTGCCCTACCAGCAACATCGGCTGTTGGTGTAGGAGCATCATCAGGCCCAACATGTGACTCCTCATGGAATCCACCAAGAATGGTATCATCTTCTATGGAAATGAGATTATCAATGTCCTCAGGCTCAATATAGTTGGCAGGCCTAGGTAGGGGACCAAAGATAAACGTTTTCCTCAAGAGCAGGGTTCAACAAAAATCATAAGGGCCGGGCCCTTTGGCCATAAAATGAGTGGGACAATATTAACAGGGTCCACATGATCCATCTTATCAAGGGACAAGGGCCAAACACTAGATGGGCTCCTCAAACTAAAGGTCTGATCGTGCGGGGAGTTGGTCCCCTAGAGGCAGGAACAGAAGGCCATGGTCCTCCAGTCAGTACCCAGGTGAGACAGGGTTAGAACTACCCTATTCTTTCTTAGGCCCTGCCTCAACTCTCCGGTGTTGATTCCCTAACAGGGGAAAACGGAGGAGAGTGAGGTGTAGGGTGTGCCTCAGCTGTACTACCAGCAGCTTCATGGGCAGCAGCATTTTCCTCATCAGCAGCATCGCCAGCAGCAGCAATGGCGAGCAAGTGGGGTGGTGTCAAAAGGAATTTCCTC
This sequence comes from Tanacetum coccineum, assembly GCA_026074375.1. Taxonomy (NCBI): domain Eukaryota; kingdom Viridiplantae; phylum Streptophyta; class Magnoliopsida; order Asterales; family Asteraceae; genus Tanacetum; species Tanacetum coccineum. The sequence continues at coordinate 8,980 of BQNB010095088.1, forward strand.
ACCCGCCACCATTTAATCTCATATAGAAAAAACAGTTTCCGAGTAAAAGTCATAAGTGGGTCTAAGGGGGTTCGGTCAAGCTGATCTCGATGCCACCAAGCATTTTGTTAAAAAACCTTGGTACATTAAAATTTATTCTTTTTAGTCTTTAACATTCGCAATCAATCTTTCCAAAATAAAAACGAGAAAAATTAATATACCCTACCAGTCGATAAAGCAAAACAAGGGCTGTGGGGCAATGTGAACTTGGAAATTGATGTCCAAGCTTCCAGCCTTAAGGCTCAGACAAAGCAAAATTGTATGCACCAGAAATCTCCATTGAGGAGATAAATGGTGCTTAAATGAAAAGGTAAGGGTTCATCTGTCGGATAAATAAATAAAAACTTAATAATAAAAAACGGTGGTTTCCAATAGCCCCCATGACCCGTAACAATATCATCAAATTTGCATGTCAAAGAAAGATGCCGTAGGCATCATCAAGTTGTAACTGAGCCCTAATAGCGACTAAAATCTCAGTCACGACCACCTCACGGCCGACAATTAGTTGCAACAAGGTCAGGAACCCATCAAGCGATTTGGGCGAAGCTGTAGCTGTTAGCCCAAAAATTTGTTTGACCAATGAGTCAAACTACTACCGTAGGGTCATGTGTAAAAGCCGTACCTTAAATGGAGAGTGATCCAAATAGCTGAGGAAATCATGTTAAGTTCCTCTAACCTCTTTCCCTGTCCTAAGTAATCGATTCTTTTGTGATCATCTTTAGTACTTATGGCCGCCAATTGGTGATTACTGAAATTTAGTTGAAAAAAACAGAGTAGAGGCAAAAGATCTTGGTGTATGTGTGGGAAACTATGAAAAGTTGGATTGGATTACTTAGGTGTTAATTATTGTGTCGAATTGTGTGAAAAGATAACTTTTAATTTGATTGGTACAATTTTATAAACCTTGTAAGTTTAAGTAAATTGAGTGAAAATCAAACATTGTACGCCGCTAGACAGACAAGTGGTGATCGCCAAACATCATATAGTAGAAATTTAAAACCAAAAACTATTCAACTACTATTTTTAAGACCAGCAGTAGAAATCAATCACAAACAAGTCTTAAAAAAAATCAGCCAGAAACAAGTCAAGCTGCAAGAATGTGAATATAGTGGCACACAAGCCTATTCAGGCAGCATACATTGTTACAACGCACTAGTAGTGGTAGACTACCAGCAGAAACCAAGTGACTAGTGGCAGAGACCAACCAACCAGCAATATCAAACTGAGCACAGCAGAAACAGGTTACTACCAGCAGAAATAAGTCAGCCAGCAGGAACATGATACTAACAGCACAAACTAGTCCAATCAAGGCAGAATAAGATGTAATTGCAGGCATAATCAACTCCACAGCATGAATAAATTCATGCCAGCAGAAAGAGTCCTCCAACAGCAGAATCCATGCATACAGCAAAGAAAAATACACCCTATCAGCACAGAAATGAAACCACCTAGCAGAAGTATGGCCCACCAACATGTACACAGGAATCAGCAGCATAATCCATATCTACCAGCAAAACAAGCCATCACAGGAAAGGATAACTACCATCAGAAACATAGAGCAAACCAGCAGAAACCAATCGTCCAGCAGAAAGGATAGCTACCAGCAGAACCATAGTACTACCAGCAGAAACCAATCGTCCAGCAGAAAGGATAACTACCAGCAGAACCATAGTACGACCAGCAGAAACCAATCCTGTCAGCAGGAAGAATGTACACCTAGCAGCAGTATTGACTACCTGAAATCACAGAAAAATAGTATCCCACAAAACAACATATCCACCTGCAAGAAAGTTAGAATATACAAATGTACAACAACAAGCCTCCCCTTAGGCTTATACCTCCCCTCAATTCACGAAAGAGGGATTCACCATCCCAATATGGACCACCAGATACGCAAATCTTGGTCCATCAAATGCCTTGGTCAGTAAATCAGCCACATTGTCATCGGCGGGGAGTGATTTCAGCACTTGAATCAAGTTCTTCTCATTGGCATCTCTTATGAAGTGATGCCGAATCTCAATATGCTTGGTCCTCTGATGAAAGACTGGGTTCTTCACAATGCATATGGTGCTCTGGTTGTCGATGAAGATTTTGGTATTCATGAAGTTGAAACCATAAATCAAGCAACTGGTTCTGAAGAATACCAAAGAAGAAAAACCTTGTACAACAGCATACAGCAAGCAACATACTTCGGCCTCAGAAGAAGAAGAAGCCCACAATATTCTAGCTTTTTATGCACTAGCCATGATAGTAACCTTCTTCCACAAAAATTAGACATCCAACTAAGTGGAATTCCTATCCCCGATAGAACCAGCATAAATCCCTGTCACTGTAAGCTTCAACTGAAAAGGGAGAATCATTTAGGGTACCACAAGCCAAATTTTGGTGTTGCCCCTTTTTAGATACTTAAAAAAAATTTCTTGACTGCATTCAGATGAGAACGTCAGTGGAGGTAGACTTGATGTCTTGAACAACACTAACTGCAAACATATGTCAGGTCTTAAAGCTGTGATTACATAAGTGAACCAAATCAAGTATCGTAAAAGTGACATTAACCTTGAGGAATCAGTTCATCTTACATTTGGTCCTTTGCAAAGCTTCATAAGGTGTTGTTGCAGTTCTTACAGATTCCATGTCAAACTTTTTGTAAGCATGTCATTAACATACTTGTCTTTGCTGATGAATATACCATCAGGCAATGTTTCAACTGTAACCTAAAAAGAATTTCATCACTTCATCCCCCATAGCACTCATTTCAAGTCAAATTCACCATTCATCAACACCTCAAAGTCGTCACAAACCGATGCTTTATTGTTGACCCAAATATGATGTCACACACATAAACCTGTACCAAAAGTATATCCTGAATCTTTCTTTGATGAATATGTCTTGTCAATAGCCCTCTTCTGTAATTGTGTTGTAATACATAAAAGCCAGACAATCTTGCATACCATGCTCGGAGGGTGCATGATGAAGTCAACAAAGCTTTAATAACACTCGTGTATACATGCTTTGGTGAAGTAGGTATCTTCAAAGTAGCCTTTTAGGCCTGAGTGACATATACATCTTCTCAATTTCCTCCAAAGAGAAGGCACTCTTAAAACGTCCATCAGTGATATACCAGAAAGCCCATATAAGAAGCAAAAGCCAAAAACAGTCTGATAGCCTCTATTCTGGCCACTGGTGCAAATACCTCATCGTAATCAATACCCTCCTCTTGTCGGTGTCCCTGTGCAACCAACCTTGCTTTATTCCTTACAACTATACCTCTGGCATCCCGCTTGTTCTTCAAAATCCATTTTGTCCCTATTGCATGTTTGCCATCAGGTAAAGGGACAAGTTTCCATACTTGCTGATTGATGAACTGTTGCATCTCTTCTTGCATAGCAGCAACCCAATCAGGATCCTCAAGTGCTTTAGCTATACTGGTTGGTTCTAACTGAGAAAGGAAGCAACCAAACAGACAATGAAGTTGATCTGTATGATTGGTCCTTTGTTGATTTTGAATATATCCAATGAAAGCACTTTCACCAAACTTGGATTTTTGAGCTCGGCTTCTTGTCATAACAGGAGACGCAAGATCACCAAGAATCTGAGACTGAGGATGAATTGTGTTCACCCTTTTTGTAGGAACTGGATTCACTTCCACAGCAGGTGCTAAATTTGTAAGAGTAGCACGAAAATCATCATCATACGAGGAAGATGTGAAGATGCCAGATGAGAGTTGATCCATGCACACATCAGAAGGGAGTGGAAAACGTGTGGTGTTTGCACTTGAGCCCAATGATTGACCAGGAGGAAGTGTAGACTCATCAGCATATACAGGGATGAAGTCAGCAGAAACAGATGAACTGACAGCAGGATTGCTCTCATCAGCAGGTTCAAAACTACCAGCAGGTTGAGAACTATCAGCAGGATTACCACCAGCAGGATCACTACCAGCAGAAGGACTTCCAGCAGATTCATCACCAGCAGTATCCCTAACAGCAGAATCAATGCCAGCAGGATCCCTAACAGCAGAATCAATGCCAGCAGGATCCCTAACAGCAGAAACACCTTGGTTTCGAATTTCAGCTTCAGCTTGACATAGTATTTCTGCTGTTGCCTGTGAGAACAAATAACCATATCGTGCAGCAAGTGACCTTAGCTTCATATTCATGTCTTTGAAGCTTAGCAAGCTCATTCATGCAGAATCGTGCATTGCGTCCATAACACTAGAACACACTGCTATATGAAGGACCGTGAAAAACTGTAAGAAGGAAAAGAAGGAACCGGACTATCACTTGCTCGATGCTACTTCAGATCTGATTCATCGATCTTGTGTACCGCATTTATGTTAGTTTTTGTGTACCTGCAGGTGTGTCAGTTTTAAAACGAGTATAACCTAGTGAATCAGTTAAATATTCAAGGTCAAGTACCTCACTCTATGAACCATTTCCCTGAACATTGGGTTATCTTCCTAAAAATCTCAGATTCAGGTTTCCTCTAACCCTCATTGTTTTGGTAGATTATAATCCCTATAGGCCTTTGACTAATTGTGAAAGCTATGACCCAACAATATAACCTTCATAGCTTTACCCTCAAATTTTCCCAAATAGTCACTAGTATTAAGGAAAGTTACATTTATAACACCCAAAATGTTTAAGAGTGACTTTATCTGAGTAACCTTCCCAAATAATCAATTCATAAGGTGTTTTATATGGGGATTAGTAATAGAAACCCTGTTTAAAACATAACAAGCCGTGCTAACACCTCAGTCCAAAACATGGATAGGTAATTTAGAGTCTGCCAACATGGTTCTAGCAGCCTCTATAAGAGTCCTATTTTTTCTCTCAGCAACCCCATTTTTGTTGTTGGTTTTCCTAGGATTGCTATTAGTCCCTCTTAATATCCCTTTTTTCCCCACAAGATTCAATAAGTTTTACATTTTTGAACTCTTGTCCATATCATAACATTATTCCTTCAACCTTTTATTTCAGCTGGTTTTTCTATTAAGGCAATGAATTCTTTAAAGGACATAAAATTTTTCATCCTTGAGTACCCAAAAAGAAGTCCAAGAAAACCAGCTAAAGTAATCCAGTAACCACTAAGGAGTATTATTTTCTGGTCAATACTCCCTGATATGGTAAGGATAACCAAAAAGGTCCATATGAACAATTGCAAAGAGTACAGTAATAATCTCACTCCAGCAGAAATAGTGCATAGGAAGCCTTATGTTGCTTTCCCTTTGTTTGCAAGCAACACAGTTGTGTTCATTGGTAACACCTTTGAGAGTTAACCCATCAACCATACCTTCCTTATCTAACTAGTTAATTGTTTTGAAGTACACATGAGCCATCCTTCCTGTGCATCTGGTGATTCATCTAAGGATGACTTTTGCTACAAATACAAGTGAACCTTTTGTTCTGGTTGCAGGTCTGAGATGTGAATGTGGTAGAGATCATGTTTCCTAGGAATTCTGATACCAAACCTACGTGCATACAGGTCAATTGGAATTCTTCTTGAATAGCACCAAACAAATCAGTGTCTATGAGAGAACTTTGTTTTCTTTTAATCACAATTGTGATACAGAGAACAAGTTAAAGTGCTTTGCAGCTCTTCCAACAAAGTATACAATTATCAAGTCAAGCATTGGAAGTGTGCCACGGAAGGTTGCCTTTTCCCTGATATTCTAACCACTCCACCCTCCAAATTTGACAATGCCCCTCTCCTCTTTTGATTTGCACAAAAATCAACAAGTTTTTTCCCTTGTTTCCTGTCATACTCTTGAGCAACCACTGTCAACTATACCTATGTCATAATCTGTACTAGGATTACCCACAAATCATACAACAACACATTAGAAGCACTTGAGAACTCCAAGCCAATTCTGACTTGACCTGCCTTTGGATCATTAAGTGTGAAACCATGCGATTGATGAGATCCACCATTACTCTTGGGAACCGGTACCAAAAATGAGTGTCTTTATACCTGCCCAAGAGTAACCTGCTGAGGTCTTAACAGCTGTAACCCCCCATGGCCGTCCCCCCCAGCGCCACCCCCCGTCGACCCCGGTCTTCATATACAAAGGGTCAATAAGTCATGCAAATACAAATTATTTGACAATAAACAAAGAGGTCTTAATATGGCCTAAGCAGCAGATAAAGAGTTATTAATTAGTGGTAGAGTAAGGGAGAAAGGAAAGGGATTAAGAGTAGTAAGAAGAAGGGAGGAGGAAGTGAGTAAGTGAGGAAAGAGTAGAAGGGGCTTCCCGCGTGTACCTACCTTAGCCCTGTGATGACTCCTCGTCTTCCGTGTCAGCTCAGGTTGTTTTGCCCTTAGCCCTACCTCCTACCTCTCCTACCTTGCTTCATCCAATATTTTGTTCCCCTCTAGGGTCTTGCCCTTGTACGTCTGTCCTTGACTCTTACCCTCTCCGTTCTATTCTTTAGTATTTTTTTTTACTTACCTGAAAGGCCTCTCCCTAAAACCATGCGTACCTCCTCCTCCTCTATCATTCTCTCCACCTCTTCCTCTTACTCTTTCCTTCCTCCTAGATTTTGAAATTACTCTTGCTTTCTCCGCACCACTTCTCTGGATAATTCCTTAATCTATTCTGACTTCCCCCATGGTTCATCTTTAATTTATTCTTTCTACCTACTCCTCCTCTCTTAATACCTATACACCACTGGTTTCCCTTAATGTTTTAACCTGATCCCTTAGCTGACCGCTAGATAACCTTATTCCTCTTTACCTTCCGCTTTACCTATGTAACCGTTCCTAAGAAACTTCCCTATTTGGCTTTTATTCCTGCAATTTTCCCTCCTACCTTCCTTCCCTTTTCCTATGGCTACTACCTGTCCTTCTTTTCACTCCTACTCCTTTATTACCTCCTCACATGAAACCCTAACACCTTCCTCCTCTATTTTAGCCTATTTACTTCCCACTTCTCTCCCCTCCGTTTTCTCCATTGCCAATATTCTCCCACTCTACCTCCTATCTTACCTCTTTAAGCATACCTTTAAGATTTCCACCCTTCTCTAACTCCTACCTTCTGTCCCTTACCTTTGCTGGCGAACTTCCTACGATACAACCGCTACATTGGTCCAGATCTGTTTTTATTCTCCTATCCTGGGCGCTCGTAAGATTGGGTGAGGAGATGGACGGGTGGTATATATGGACGCGGTGGTGTATGGGGGTGTGGATTGCTTGGGGTGGGGGTTAAGTCTTTGGTGGTTGTGGTGGGGCGTGGAATTCTCCTATCCTCATTTTTTACCCTGAAGCTATGCGCTACTCCCTTTTTCCTCACCTCTACCTACTCTATTACTTTCTTCCTAACTTCCTGCTTATACCTATGTCATACCTCTACGCTATTTGTACCTTCTACCATTCTACCTACATACTTCTTGCCTTAATTTTTTTCCTTCCTCCTGTCTGGTGAGGTGTGTGGGCCTTGTACCGGTTTTGTGGGGGGGGCTGGGCCTTAGTGCCGGGGTGTGGGCTGGCTTGACGTTGTCCAAATGCTTCACGCTACTCGGTTCTCTCCTAACCTTGTCGTTTTCAACCCTTCCCCTTTTCCTACCTACTTAACCCTTACCATAGATCTTTTCTACCTTCCCTAACTACCACGTACCTTAAAATCTACCCTCTCGCCTCACCTTCCTATTTTTTATTCTATATTTCCTCCCTTCTGCTCCGTAACTCCCATTCTTGTCACCTACCTGACCTCTCCTCCCCGGTCTCAAACTATAATCTTCTCTCTCCTTTCTCGCTGCTTTCTTTGCTTACTTTTAAACTCTCCTCATGACTACCTCTTTCCTGCTCACTGACCTATACCTACCTTGAAACTGTCTCTCTCCTTGCCCATTCCTCTCTGCCTCTGTACCTATTCTCCTGTTTCGTTCCTACTACTTCTCTCTCCTACCTATCTCCTGTCTTCATTACCCTGATAACCCTTCTCCTCTCGATTGACCTCTGCCCTTTTTTCCTTTCTCCGTTCTCTTACCTTTACCTATGTCTACCATACCCTTGCTAACCTTCCTCCTCTACCTCCTCTTTTACCGCTCTCCTATCTATTAACCCTCTTACTAACCTAAGTTCCTCTACCCTTACTAGCCTAACCGCCCGCCTTCTTTTAATCTTATCTCCTCCCCTTCCTCTCTTTACCGACCCCTATCCTCTGCTTCACCTTCCTATTTTCTTCACTACTACTCCTTTTTCATGCTCCCGATTCCTTGTCTCCTATCATCCTACTTTGACTAAACCTACCTCCCCTCCTCTCTATCTTCTCCTCCTTCTTCTTTACCCTTTCTCCCTTCTACCTAACCTACGTATATCTTAATTCCTCTTAAAAACCTCAACGCCTCCTGTATAATTCTCCTGGCCTAACTACTTATTACTTCCCTACACCCGTCTCCTCACACCTTATTCATCCTCCTCTCTTCTCCGCTGGTAATACCTAAGATGACCCTTAAACCTCCATCAAGCCTCTTTATGCTCCCTAGCTAACCTTCTACCCTCCTAGTACTCCTCTCTCCCTCCCTACCTGCTCTACTACTCAACCTGATAAACCTTCTCTACTCATGGTCTTCCCCTCTCGATACCTCTGCCCTTCTGTTGTCCTTGGTATTACCGCCTACCTCTCTGTACCTTTCTTTCCTCCTTACTACCTCCTATCTCACTTGGACCTCTCTTTCCCTACTCTAGACGTCTTTTTGCAAAGCCTCTCCCTCTTCCTGCCTCACCTTCAAAGGCTCACCCTAACATACCTCCCTCGAAGCCGTCCTTTATTGTATCTTGTCCTATCATTCACTAACTCTTCCCGCGTTAATGCCTGTTATCAAACCTTCGGCACTCCTTTCGAACCTTACCTGCCTCCTCCTTCTACCGTCTTCTTTCACCTTCTGAACTCTGATGATTTATTTTATTCCTTCTTCTCTCCGTTTTCTAGCCGACTCGTGCTTGTTGCTCCCTCTTACCTCTATACCTTTTACCCTTCTTGCCTTTATCCTCGCCTAGTTCCATACTATTGTTCGAAATCGTTCCTCCTCCTACCTGTCCTCAATTCCCTTCCTGCTAGCCCCATCCTCTCCTAATCTCTTCCTCGTACCCCTAACCTTCTTTCCTTTTCCTGCCTTTTTCCTTCTCTATTTTTCTTCCACCTCTCTTTCCAAATTCCTTCCCCTGCCTCAAACCCTTCTTACCTATTACCTCTCCACGTATCAATGATACCTCCTCCTTTTTCTACGTCCCACAACCTTTTCATCACCTTCCTCTCCCTTTGCTTCCTTTATCCTTCTCTGTACCGTGACGCTCCTCTCCCTCCCAATACCCCTCCGTCTAATATCCTGGTATAACGCTTATACCTTGCTCTTCTTCGACTTTTCTGACTCACACTCTCATTTTTACTCTACTAAACCTAACCTACCACCTTAGACAAATCCTCCCTGAGATTCACTTACGCTTTCCTTAGCTTCTTTTAGCATTAATCTGCTCCCCCTCTTTCGACGTCACCTCCTCCTCAACACATAAACTGGACAACCAGCAAAACAGTGGCTGGTCTGGTTTCACTCAACTATCATCAGATCAGATCACCATCAAAAAACAGATGCTGGGCTAGTTCCTACTGACCAATCATGAACAGATGCTGCAATTAAGATTTACAGGGACATAATCAACACAAAAAAAAAGTCACTATCATTAAAATCAAATGCAATATACTGCCACAAACAAAACATTTTTTTAACAACGCACAAAATTGTTTTTAAACCATATTCCTATTGTTCAATCCCACTTTTATTACAAATAATCCTAGGAGATTTTACATCTCCGAACAAGAAAAACTAAGACTGCCAGCAGTGAATTTTTTGGTCTTCAATATCAGACTCAGGCAAAGTCTGATATCAACAGCAAGGAGGGAAGTCTATAGATCATGGTCTTGAGGCTTGAATCACAGGGATGCATGAGTCTCGAGTCCTGAAGACTTGTCCTGTTTCACAAGAGACAAAACATTAGATTCTGAAATAGTTCAGAAGTTTTGTTATCAGACTTTGAACCATAAACTAACCTTGTGTTTTCCTCTATGTCAGACTTTGATGGGAGGGCATATAGTTTTTCCCGGTTATATTGAAGGAGGAATGCATGCATTTCCCCAGCTTTGACAAACCATGATAAAAGAGATTAACCTCCTGCACCTACAGGATCTGGGTACATGGTACTGATGGTCTAGACAAATCAAACGACTTCATATTCCCGCCAAAGTACTCCTAAATCCTATACCAACTTTAATTCTTGTTGACTTAAGGAGGCTATTTATCAACTTGTTTCAGGTTCTAGAATACTCCATCCACTATTTCAAATCTAATCTAATGTCGCTTCATACATAACTTCCCCCATTCTTTCTTTTACTTTTGCCTGACATGTAATGTTACAGTATATACTAGTGTGTTAGTGTGTGTTATGCTATGATAGCAGTTAAAACCCGAATCTTTTCCTTCTAAAAGCCATCTGAGTATTATTGGTACCAATCTTTTTTAATTCTAGTGTTTAACAGCATTTCTGATATGCCTGCACTTTAATAAACAAGCATTTATACAATCTATCCAGATTATTAAACATGTCGAGTGTTAGATCTATTAAGTTTAGAATCACAACCAAATGGTAACAATTTTGTAACCTTAGGAGAAAACCCCATCATAGCAAACTCAGCAGCAGCTATCAAAGCATCAGCAACCAACCAGTTAACATCATTAAGGACCAGGCCATCCTCCCATATACCTTCTCATCTATCCCAGTCTGTTTATTTTGCGCATGATCCGAACCAATTTACCATGAAGACAAATAAGACCAAAGCTTTTGGTTCGTCTGACTTAACTTCTGTGACCTTAAAGGCAGAATACCTAGTCTTATCATCAAGGTTGTACATCACATATACACTCCCTAGAAAAATGGCCCATTGTAGACATTTGTAACACCTAACTTCCATGCAGTAAAAAATCTAGGCAGGTTGCTGATTGTTGTAGTTCCTCTTTTCGTCCTGCCTTCTTCTCAAACCTGTTAATCCTCAAGGAGAGCATAGCCATTTGCCACTTTAAGTCCATTTCTTCCATCTCCAACTGATCAACTTGATCAAAGTCTTCATAGATCATATCTTGATCTTGGTCATTCTCAGCAACAAAGGAATGCAAAACACATTCCATTAAGTTAACTATAACGACCAGAATATTGAGAAACTGATGGAACAATACGCAGTGAACAGAATAATAGATTTGAGCAGATCAGTAGTTCCCAATGAATGCGAATGAGTGGGAACAACAGCAACAAGCTTTCACACTTTAACTTAGACCAATTCTGACAATCAAGTTCAAGTACCTTAGTTGTTATACAGGGTCCTCAAAACTCATTGAATCAAGCCAGACTCTTGTTTTTAGTCCAACCCAACTTGTGACCATCAAGGAAGGAAGTGCTCTTAGAAACTTCATGTTGATTCATCATTGTCTGGCCAGCCTTTCACTTGATTCACTGGCTCAGAATCTTCTGAAACCTGTCCATAACCCTTATGTAGGCCGTTCTTCTTCTGTCACAGAGAATTCTGTAACTGCTGTAAACTGCTGCTTGAGCAATGTCCTTTCTCACTTCTTGATTCTCCATTCCCACCAAAACCTAGCCTTTAACTGCACCATAATATCCCTTCATCATCATAATGATGAATCTGGGCATATGATCTTCAGGAAATACATGTGACTTGGGCTCATTTGGAGAAGAAACAGACAAGACTACGAACATACACCAACATCTCTTAAGAATTTATACTTAGAAGCTGGAGACGACGTCACAGATTACACGTGATGCCGTCACAACGATTATTAAAACGGCATCACAAGATCTCAAGACGGCGTCAGAGTGTACGACCCAGCCCATTATCTAGAATATTCTATTCATGGCGGCGTCACAATTAACACGCGACACCGTCGCAACGATTTTCCTATATATACAAACCCGAAATTAGGGTTTTAAGTTTGTAACCTTAGAGTAAAAGAAAGGGACAAACCCTAGTTCATTTAGCAGCTGTTAGGGACGATTTTAGGGCCTCAAAACCCTATTCTACTTCCTTCAATTCATGTTTTAATCAAGTAAGATTATCTTAATCATTCAATATGTCTATGTGTTGTTTGATTCATTATTGTTCTTGCTTTACTTATAACATGCTTGGCTAAACCTTCTATTGTGTTTATTTATGATTGTATGAAACCTAAAATGTAGATCTTAGTGGTGTTGCTTCTTGTGTGGATATGCATGTTAGGTCTTAGAAAACCAGCTTTTGTCTATATCGTTGTTGATATGTCTAGGAAAACATTGTTAGGATCTGAAACTAGATAGATCTTCTAGCCTTTGTGGTTGTATAGTACTTATGTAATCACAAGCACATACGTGAGAGACTCTAGCAAATGTTTAGGCGGAAACTAAACAATTCAATAAAGAAGAACGACTATATGAAGAACGATCCTCTATGGATCTTTCTATTGATAATAAATTGTTTTTCTAATTTGCAATCGGTGCCAATCCCTAATGCTAAAGGTTTCTTTTATAGAGAAGAAACCCTAAATTGGTCAACAAGAAAACTAAAATCTCGTAAGAGATATACATCAATATCAATCTCTTCCTAATTTATCTCATTCCTATATTAATGAGATAATACTAGAATATAACTATAATTCCTTAATTACATTAATTACGTCTATAAGTAAGCAATCAGCATAAATACTATCTCTGTCATCATAATCTGTTACTTGAACTATCAGCAGGAACGACTTAATGCTATCAGCAGAAACGAACATCTCTAACAGCAGAAACGACACTTAGTCGTTTGTAATTTGTCCCAACAAACATAATTGTGTAAAAAGGATACCATCGGGTAACAGTCTTCATACTACCTTGCCACTTATATGGTTGATCCACTCTTAATATATTTCACATGCATTTAATATACTCTTAGGGGCCTTGTAATAGTCTTAATACTACCTTACTTGTGCGTTGCCTTAACAGAATATTAAATAGATGGAAGGTTCGTGTAGTTCATTCATGACTTAGGAAATAATTACATAGATCATCACAAGTGTGACAAAGAAACAACACTAGAAGAAGCAATCTAAAGAGTAATACATGATTAAAGAAACACAGTCTTTTATTATATTGTTATCACCATTAGTTTAGTTAATATTTAGTTTAATAGCTAAAACCAACTAACCTCTCTAATATATGATTTTACCTGCTTGCATAAAATATAAAAACACAAAAAGAATCTTCTCTCAACCCTTAGAATTATGTTAGACCGTGATCAAGCCTTCCCAACCTATTCCCCTAGAGAACGATAACAACCCCTGAGTCTTACCTATACTACTACTACAACGGTTAGGTACTCTGCCTAGGGAGTTGTAAAACTTCGTGTTGAAGTCTTACGACGACCGGATCATCTTAGCATCTTGAGATGCCATAAAGTTAGCCAATTTTACTTCGAGATTTGATTGATTAGAGCCTTGGGAAGTGTTGTTAAAGGATCAGTTTGGGTATGAACCATTTGATTGGAATTGATTAGGTGGGTTCGAAAAATTATTTTAAGAATTTTAGGGTACCCTTCACCAAAGGTTTGGGTACTTTTCCATGAGGGCTTATAGGTGTCACCAAGGTTGTTTTCTTCGGGTTTAAAAGTGTACCACTTATTTCCCGCTTCATCGGTACGCATAGAAGCATACTCGACAAAAGCTTGCTCAGGATCTTCCATGCAATATTAAGTGTCATGGGGACCACTATAAATTTCACATGAAGAAGAGATTTTGTTCACTTGGGCGGGTTTGGATTGGGAGATATGAGCTTCCATCATATGTCGATGAGACGATGGTCGGATGCACTCGAAACATCATGAGGCATAGAGATATCCTTGACCGGTTTAGCATAGTCTCATGGGTCATTCCATCTTTCATTGTCATAGAGGGCGAGGTCCTCTAATAGTGCCCATGTTTCTTCTTTATTTTTGTCACG